>JAVSBS010025836.1:23672-35575 GCA_033124195.1 Coracias cyanogaster
TTGGAACTAGATGATCATTGAGGTCCCTTCCAACCCAAACCGTTCTGTGATTCTACACCATGCCAGTATTACTGCTTTAAAAACACAGAGTTAAGGGTAGTGCCTGAGCTCGTGTGAGTAGTAGAGAGACAATTTCATGAGCAATCCTGCGGCGTGTTTGCTAACAGCTTTAGAAAGTGCTCTTCCAAGCAGCCCCATCAAGAAGCCTTTTTGTCTATCAAAGTACAGCAACTTCATTACCTTTGAAACACATTTTCTGAAATTACCGTCCTTTGAATTAGGCTGTTCTTCCAGATGCAATTGATACTACATTGCCAGTACCTTTCCTTCATGTTTTTAGTACAAAAAAAGAGTTCTTTCAATATCTAGTGAGTTCTTGCTTTTTAAATTAGATGGGTTTTTGTATGTCATGGGAATCCAAAGAAAGTCCCTAGCTTGCAAAGTCAAAACGAATAGCCCAACAAATAGAGAGATAAACTCTGAAAGCCATTAGTTAGTTCACTTTCAATTGCAATTACCACATTTACTACAATGCTGTGAGACTGTTGTGCTACACTGAGTGTCTCGTGGCTGTAAATAATTCTGTCTTAATAAAGTTTTAATGTCTGCTAATATAAATCTACCTTATCCTCACTGGCAGCACATTTTTCTTCTAATAATAGCTAGTCCCTCTGTGTACTGGTGCCAGGCATCCCTGTGCAGATAAGGGGTTGTCGCTGCTTCCACGATAAATTTGTAGTAACTAGGTTTAGAGCTAAACCACCTTCTATTTGTTAACTCAGAAACAGGGACTTTGCTCAACATGAGCTTCTAGAAAATACTTTGTACAAAATCTCTCTGATTTTTTTTTTTAATTGTAAAAGGAAGTTAGCATCTTTGAGCGATACTTTTCTTCCAACTTCTGACTTCAATAAGCTTTTAAAGGTAATCGAGAAGATGTTACCTGATATTTCAAAATGTGGACCAAATGTCTTTGTGTTAGAATGATAATACAGCTGGTTGAATTTTTTTAAGGCATCCACTCAAACGTTAGTAAAATAAGTGTTAATTATCAGAAGATAAAAGCCAAGTAAACTGCATCTTTTGGTAGATGTTTTCTGGTAAATGTTTGGATGCAAATCATGTCAGTGTAAGGTGCTACACAAAGATAAGGTCTTATTTATGTCCTAAAATGATACATGAGTCATGCTCAAGCTTTGCTTTGGTCCCCTGTCCAGATCTATGAACCAGTTTCACAGCTATTGTGATTATCTTTGTAGGCTTGAAACATCCAGTAGATATAAATCCGTGTCGAGTTCACTTCAGATTGGCAAATAATTATTTCAGTGGAATTAAGAGTTTTGTACACCAGAAAGTCTGTGATAATTTCACTCAGTGTCCTTCACTGTTTCCAGGGTAAACTAAAATGCCTTTGTAGACCTTTCTGCCCAACACATCCAGATGTGCAGGTTTAATTTTGTGCAAGTATTCTGTATTTGCACAGTACGTAACCGCTGATGTGATTGGAATTAGATAACCGAGGAATCCAGATACAGATCATACAATAGGTTTCCCTCCTAGTCATTGTCCCCATAAAACCTTGGTGCTTAACCTATAAATTGTTGGAATAGTTTTGTTTGGTTTTAAGATAAATTCTGAGTAGGAATTGCCAGAATGCTACTGTCATCAAGTCTTACTATTTACTGAACGTACAGGTCTTCATCAGTTCTTCCAGAGATTTGTTGTTGTTTTTTCATGACACAAAAAGCATAACAAAAAAGGCACGGGCCAGTTCAGCTTGTAGACATAAAAAAACACAAGCCACGGTAACACATTAAGCAAATTATGTTTTTAAAAATTAACATCTCCAGACTTTGTGCTTCCTTTTTTTAAGTTCTGCACCAGGACAAACATGGATGTGGTGTGCACGTCGAGCGACGTGAATTTGCAGTCAGAGAAAAGGACTAGTGACGATAAACCTCCACAGACGTAGTCCCGAAGGACTTTCTTTCCAACTGCGTCCTGTTGTAAAGCACTGGGATTACTCAGAGTAGTAAGGATTTGTTCTGGGACTTGACAGGGTTGCTCCCGAGATATGCAGACCTTTTATAAAACAAAGAGGAGCCGAAGAGCAAAGGGAAAGTACATTTTTATACGTAGCCTTGCCACTCCAGAGACGCCGGTTTGGGTCTCACGGGGCCAGCGGATTTTAAGCAGAGCTCTCGGGTGCTTTCGCTAGCAAGTTCTACTGGAGAATTGATGGCAAGAATATGCCCCTGCCGTGGTGTGTGCTTGCAGGCCGAGCGGTGGTGGGAGGCCAGCTGTGGAATGTGGGAAAGCGGCTGAACTGCTCAAGTCATGCAGGGAATGTTAAATGTGTCTCCAGCTGGCAGGGAGCTGCGGCTTAAACACAAGCTCCAGGTCCTGGGGATTGCCGAATGTTCCCGGCACCCTCAGCTCCTGCTGCCCCGAGCACGGGGCCAGTACATGTCACAAACGGCTCGAGAAGAAAATGAAAAGCGTGTCGCCTTTTAGGGGAGTTTTAGTGACAAATGAAGCGAGGCGGTGAAGAATTCAAATTTTTTTTTTTTTATTGTAAACTGAACAGTTCCAGTAGCCCAACCCAGGCAGGGAGAAGTGTGGTCGAGAAAAGTTAATTCTGCAACTCTCAGTAGAGAGAAAAAGGGTTCTTGTGGGTTTTTTCATTTCTTATTTCCTTGAGGTATGCTCGTCTTCGAGAAAATGCAATTCATCCTTCTTTAACAGCCCTCGAAATTAGCGGAGGTGTTCTCCAGCAACTCAGCTGATGAGTTCCAGCCTCCAGAAAAACCCAGAGGGGCAGGGACTGCTGCCTGCCTGGCAAGGCAAAGGGCAGAGGGAGAGTAAGTGGGAAATGCGTCGCAGCCCTTCTTCTGGGTGGACAATCAGAATTTCCTCAGGTCTCCTGGTGTTCCTCGATTAGCAGGGCAGCTGCTGTGAAGACCCCCAAGGGTTACCTGCAGGTATTTTCACATGTTTTTTTTATCGTGCTGCCATAAGCTCACTTTGTCTCAGCCCTGAGCTAAGAGGAAGATATGTTAGGGCAGCGTTTAACTTGAGCTAAAAAGTCCTGCTGAGGTGTCAGCGAGGTGACTGCTGGTCCAAGGGCACAGGCTGTGTAATCCCAGGTCTACTAGAAGAATGCTGGGTGGACATACCCTGTGTTGTCTAAAGGTACGCTAAGGAAAGAGTTAGAGAGCATGACAGTAAAACTCAGAGGTGGCAGCTGTGTTACAAATAACGTAGGAGTTTCAAGAGTACTAGCTGTTCAATATGATATAATCAACAGTAGCAAATGGATTAGTACAAACTGCGGCACGGAGCTGCCAAACCACGTAAGACCCTCGCAACAGTCCTCATCGGGAAATTCCTTGATGCCCTCCTAAGGTCAATTTTCATAATAAGATTACAACTTGAAATCGTCACGAGAAAGCATTGATTGGCCCTTTTTCAGCTTTTGTTTAGCTAAAGGCTCCACCCGAGTAACTCTGGTCATAAGACATTTTCTTCTGTTAGAGTCATAACTCGGGATGTGTCACAAACGGCATTAACATGGAATCAGCGATGGGCTGTGCCTCCTTGTTCCTAATCCTGACCGCAAACCTCTTGACTCTGGAGCAGTAACAACATGGAGAAACATGAGAAAAACGCATTTTTAAACTTTTCCTATGCAAGCAATAATTGAAGGGGTTTTAGAGGTTACCTCTAGTGAATCTTGCTGCTGACTGCACTCCCTCCATTGCTCCTCAGACACCACCTCTGCAGAGCCAGAAGGGGACATCCCACCGTGCCTCTGCTGCTTCCTCCCGCAGTTTGACGCTACCGCTCCAGTTCCCTTGCCTTGATCGTGCAGCATCATAAACGCTGCTTCTCGAAGCAAGATGTCCCCACGCTGGTAACCACAGGAGGCTACCTGAGAACAGAGAAGAAAGCCTGCCTTAGGCAGTAGGTGAAAAAGGAGTACAAGTGGGAGGGGAATAAATCTTCATTGAAAAAAATCTAGTTGGGAAAGGGGGTGGGGATGCAGCAGCCAAGGGAATACAGAAGAGCAGAAACAGGAGTATTTTGCCAGCACATGAAAGCTCACCTTCCAGCCTCCTCCTCTGTCTGTCCTATGGGAATAAAATCCCTCTCACAGTGAGGAGGTGGAGTGCCTGGGAAGTAACCCTCGTGGTGCCAGCGGGTGGGGAGGTGTGGGAGAAAAGGTTGCTGAGCTAAGGTACCACACGCTGTACTGGGAGCAGCTGAGGCTCAAGCGTTCCCTTCTGCTCGCTCCGCTACTCAGGCATTTTTGGCAGAAGAGCAAAAAAGGACACCTGGAGGCAGCAATACCTTAAACTAGTAGAGGAAGGCTTGCGAATGCTCGTCTGCCAAAGCCCAGCTTGCAGTAAGAACATTCACAGCTCTCCAGTAGTCAACAAAGAAAGTTGTTGCTGGATGGTATCAATAGAAGCAGCTGGTGTAAGTGGCGGCTCTAAAGGAGGTGAAGGGGAGACGAACGTTAAGTGCTCGTAATTTGTGCTCCAGGGTCTGCAGCCCAATTCAGATCAGTATCCTAGAATACAGAAGATGCGTTGTAAAACGAAAGCTGCGTTTTAAGATGTGGTTTTTTGTAGCAGTACCGACTTTAAGCATCCTTCTTTGTCTCCAGCCGCGCTCTCTCCCCACATTACCCCATCAACAATGCCAGCGTAGCTGTTAGCAGCGCCATACAATGAAATGGATCAGGGAACTGGTCCAGGTTAAAAATAAACAAGCAAAAATGAATACCAGGAACAAGCTGGATAAGGAGGGAAATGTTTATGCTAGCACTGTTGGGGGAAAAAAAAAAAAAGAGTAAGAAATTTTGCACAAGTGAATTCTCATTTACGATTGGAGAAGACGACCACCGATGATGTGCAAAGTAAAGCATCAGATCTATGTCCTGACAGTCTGAGAAGAGCAATTGTGATTATTATTATTATTTCCCTTTATATCTTATGCAAAGGATTATATTAATGTGAGCTGGTATTCATTTGTTACATAAATGTTATAGCCATGGTGAACATGGCATAGTCAGGCCCCCCTGTAATGTGTAAGTAAAATAAGGGTTACAAAAGTTAGATATTAAAAATTGCTTTTTTAGTTCAGTGGAGGAAAAAGTAATTGTGAAACTCAGACTAGAATTAGGGATTTTCTAGAAAAAAATCCTGTTCTTTAGTATTACGCTATTTCAGTACTAGATTTTGTAGTCTTTGGTATAAAGTAGACCAACATGATAAAAGGCTAATTGAAATATATAAAGAATGGATTTTTCTTTTCATTATTACAAATGAAATAAGGAAACGAATTTAATCTCAAAGTATGGAAATAGGGGAAAAATGATCTGCCTGTTCTGAGTAAAGGTTAATGATTGCTCTTGTGCAGCATAAAAAATAATCCAGTCAGTCAGTTCTTACTGGTGAAATCATCTTCATACTACAGGACATGAAATAAGCTCATGAAGTGAAAATGGAATGAGAAAAGCTTGCTCTGTTTGGGGAGAAATCAGAGCTTTGCCAGCCTCTTCTAACAGCCCAGCACCTTGAAGAAACCTCTGTTGCCTTAGAGCAGGGGTTCTGTTAAATAGATTCAAACCCAGTTGTATCATATCTGCCTGGGATTTATGCCTTCTGAAATGGATCAAAAGACTGGATAGTTTGGGGGACTAACGTTTATCTGATAAGAACTATCTGAAGGAATTTTTTTTTTTGAGTTGCTGAAATTTGAAAACTGGGAGTGGAAGGCAATAAATACATTTAGAGTCCACCTGAACTGGAACATTTTTTAGAGATTTCAGTGAAACAAGAAGTTCGGGCTGACTTGAGCGTTTCTTTGCCCCGGTTAATTTTCAAGATTTTAAAAGCTCATTTAAAATTAAGTAGAGGTCATTTTGAAATGTTATATTTAATCATTTAATAAGAAAAGAGGTTAGAATGAACGAAATGAGTGTAGTGATAACTTCTGTGAGGTTCGGTGGTGTTGCTGCATGGTCGTCATCCCTGCTAGCAAGGTAGAAATCAGCTCAGACGTGGTGGTGGATTGTCTCTGCACCCTTCCTGCGCATCCCTGTTCCAGGTCAAATGTCTCCTTATATAAAGCTCTGTCCTTATTTCTACGCCCGGATTTCTGGAAAACAGAGGTATATCCTTTATCTTCTTCCTGGCTAATAAAAGAGTTGATTGAATTACATTGCGGTTAAATAAAAAATTTTTAATTGACTTCTGCCTCGGTGCCCTGCTCCTCTGTGCCTTTGCTTTCCATAGATTTTGCAAGTAACCTCAGCAAAAGCGACATGGTTTCTGAAAGTTTGGTTTTCACTTATTTTAAATCTGGTAAATTGTGTCATAGTCTATAACGCTTAAGATTTTAGAATGAGAATATAGATTATAAAGGCAGGAATGATGTTGACATGTCCTTATTCCATCCGCAACTGCTTTAAAAAAAGCCTTATTTCCCGAAAACATATGTGATTTCCGATCTGATGTTGCTGTCTAAAGCCATGGTAGCTGGTAGGAAGTGAAACAAGTTGTCAGCGTTCAATGGCTGTTTGTTGGTGATGTGAAATGAGATGCTGGGCTCAGCCTGTGTTTGTTGTAGTTACAGAGGCCACTGTCTCAGCTGTCACCCTTCCTCGTACGCTCAGCAGAGAGTTAAAAAAGAGAAGAATTGCATCCTCCTTCCTTTTTGAAGGCAGACTTCCAAAAGCAGGATTGAAGCAAATCCACGGGGCGAGCTTGCTCTCCCGCTGCCCACGTTGTACCTCCGTTGGTGGAAAAGGGGATCCTGTCTTTTCCAGAGCTACTAAACTAGCTTTGAGACAGAGAAGGAAGGGTTTGGATACTTAACTTCAAGATGAATTTAAGTTTTAACTTGGAGATTAATGCCTTAATCCTAATTTAAGCAACTTCTTAACTGACAAAAAAAACCCCAAAACCCAAACCTTTTGAGATTTATTGTGAAAATCATGAAATGCTGTGGGGCAGTAAGTGAGGGCCCCAGATAAATCACTGCAATGATCCATTACAGGTAACTCGGGAACTGTTAGTTACTCCCTATGTAGTCAGGGAAGTTTAAAACTAGATGAGCTTTATCTTCTGGCCTTTGTCAGCGCGGTTGAACATGGCATAGATGAGCAAAACATTTGATTGTGACGGTGTTAAGAGACTGAGTGTTCAGCTCAATGCTGAGTTAGTGAACAGGCTTTTAAAAACTGATGCGCAAATGGGGATAAGTCTTTAAAGCTTGTTGTCTTCTGTGTACTCTTGATGATAGCCCCCTAAAATGGTTACAGATGTTCCACCATCTGTAAATGAAGAGTTCAGTAACGGCAGTAAACAATAATAACAAATATTAATAGTAGTAATAGCGTTGAGAAGATTCATTATTGGTGCAGTGCTTCCAGAATGAAAACCGTTAAATAAATCCAATTAGCAATTAAAGTTTGCGTGTGCGCGCTAGAAAAATATGCTCGTTGAGTTAGATTGGAAAATAATTAGCCAAAATTGTCATTCCCTCTTTGGTACATCTCTTGCGAAAGCTGAAGCCCAGGATTGTTATTTTATACACTGTGAAAAGTGAGTAAGAATTAATGGGTGTTTTGTAACTAAATGACAACACATCATGTTCATTAGCACGTAGTTATGGAACTATGATATTCCCATATGTGACTGTAATATATTTTACTTTTTCTAAAACATTTGTGTGCTTATATTCTTGAGTGCTGCACACAAGCACAACTTCTGTAAAGCACAACTGTAGTTGGTTGCATGGGGAGATCTGACATTTCAAATACTGAGGAAACAAATTGCTGTCTGACAGACCAGACAACAGGCTCGCAGAACTTTGTAGTTGAAAATAATGAATTCAGGAAATACCTTGTGCCTGACTCCATCAACAATCTCTTCCTCCCTGAGAGTGATCCCTGCTCTGTGCTCCACATTGATGGCAAACATCCCACAGGCTGGGGCGGGAAATGGGAAAAGAATCTATAGTTAATGCAAACGTCTTTTCATATGGATCCACGTAAGCGTTTTTGCTTGCGTGAGGTGAAGTTCTTTACCTCTCTCAGGAAGGCTCTGCGTTCTGAAACTGAAGGCACCATTTTCCTAAGGAACAGGCAAAAGCATCCTAGATTTGTCTAGGACAGCAGCCACTGTAGGATAAGATTTTAAATCCAATCTTTCTCTTCTATTCAACCAGCGTTTCCAATTCAGTATTGTATTATTTCCATAATTCTCCTCCTCTCTGACCCGACTTCTGCTCTTTATGACTAAGTGAGCAAGGAATCTATACATAGATCAAGACAGCCAGCATTACTTTATGCTGTGAACTAGTCTACGAATTTAGAAGTGATACTGTGGAGCTGTTCACTTTATCGCTAGAACTGTTTATATCTATTGATATACCTCTGAAAGAAAAAATAAAAAATAAAATATGAACGTATGTTAAAAAAGCAATGTTTTGTGTTGGCAAACACCCCTTCCCCAGGAGGGTTGAACCAAATACACAATAAAACAAGGAATGTCCCTATTATTGTACGCAGATCATCATGGTTTTCCTGCGTGTTCCTAACCAGGCAGGACAGGGGCCGTGATTCTTTATTGCCTTGCCCTTCATGAAAGTATTTATAGCAAAACAAAGTGGGCATAAGGTGAACGTTATCCAGAATCTTCAAATAAATCTAAATCAAATCTTCAATAGCCGCCTTACAGTAGAATAAATGACTACCCAGAGCACAGGGAATTAGTGAGTCAGATCTCAGATCTCCCCCATCCCAGACTACCTGCTTGTCATCAGCTTTCCAGTAATGGATGGCTTAGGTAGTCTGCAAATAATCAAGACAAAAGGCTGATCCCAGAGTACCCAAGACAGCAGGAAGTCTAGCAGCAGGGACACCTCCTAGAACACTGCAATTCCTAAATCATCCCTTTAGTTAAAACCCTTTTGTACCTTCAAAGAAATAAATCCTGACTTCTGCATTTGGAAGAACGATACTGCAACGGTGTAATTCCCCTGTTGTAGCTGAAGAAAGCCTTCATTTGCTTTCAAACAGGGGTCAGGTTCCCTGTTCCAAGGCTGGCCTGTCAGCATAATGTCTTGTCTAAACAAAATATCTGGATTGCTCCAGCAATAGATCTATTTTTGTCAATCAGATGCCAAAGTCAGATCTAATCCCCATTATGAATGTTTGCAGGCTGAAAACAAACAGCTTCCCGTCTGATGACCGCCTCCATATTTCCATTGTTCATATTTCATATAGACATTGTCAATGTAATCATATTTCAGTAGCCTGCCAGATCACTTCAGCAAGGTAGATGTGACTCTCACCGTTTCTGTGTCTCCCTTTATTTCTCCCAGCTAAAACCAGCAGCAATTAAACACGAGTAAGATAACAGATCGCTACCATTTTCCACTTGCTCGTGTATTATCTCTAGAAGATTTTAGATTCTTCTATTGACTCTTAGATCGTAAATAAATGATCTCAATTCATCAGCATATAAAAGTTTGAACAGTAATGTGGGAGAAGGGAACAGTACTGTCTCCAGTTCTCACCTCAGCTCTGCAACACAAGGAACTTTTCACTGTCCCACTTGAGTGTATCTTCTGTCTCCTACACAGAGGTTTTAAGACAGTACAGTGAGGATTAGGTGATGGTGATCAGTAGGAGTGCTGTGCATTCTGCCACGATCACCAAAATAATATTAGTCACCTACTTAACACTATGTTTATACCTGGTTTTTGCACTGTTTCAATGTTCTTAAATGATAAAAATACCACGACCTGAGGTCAAAAAAGAATGGAAACATTCTACCTACTGGCTTTCTTGACCATGCCTAAACCAGTGCTTGTGAAGCAACTATTGATTGAATGATGCAGTGACATTTTATTTAGATATCATTTTCTTTAATAGTAAATGATGTTTTTGAAATACTGTATTTATTCTCTATGTTATGAAGAGATCAAAAGCACTACTAAGCTGAGAAAAAGATGGAATTGGGTCTCCCAAACACTGTGTGAGTCAACTGCTTGAATAAATATGGGCATAAATCTCAAGATTCCAAACAGGTAACATGAAACGTCAGCTATTATACTGTTCAGGTCATGCTACAAGTGCGGGAGCAGAACTGCATTAAAGTCAATATTAATAACCAATATCGGATCGAATAAAAGGTCAAAGTACATCAAATCTTATTTAAATTCCAAGGGTAAAAAAATGTTGCTAGAAGTGTATGCACTACCAGGTTTTTTTTAAAATGTTCAAGTATGGACAGAAAAGTAATAGTAGATGAAGATCAACCATAGTTTTACTTTCATAGTATTAATGCTTCCTTTTTCATAGATAGGTTCAAAATAGCATTAAAGTATGATCCCGGGATTATCAGTGTATTTTATGGAGGAATGAATGCAGAGTGGAGGAATCATGCAGTGCCAGAAGTAGAACAGAACCTCTGTAGCTCTCTTGCATCCTAGCATGGTCTGTTATTCACTGAACCCCTTTACCATGAGTGTCCTTTTCTGCTGGGAGGCTCAAAAGGACAAACTTCCAACTACATGTGTCTTCATTTCCCTTTTGTATTGGGTTTGGATCCTTGGATATTGGTACTGTAGTTCTTTTGTTGAAAGAGTAATTTCAAAATTAGTGTACAGGTTAGAATCTGAGGAGTAGTAAACTCTAATGGTGGGGTAACAGATACTTGTTTAAAATGATAAGTGGTATTCCGAGCATACTGTCAATCTGTTACTAAAGTTTTAAGCAAATGGATAATAATATGGATTCCAGTGGATGCTGAAATAAAAGCATGTATTGTCAAATGTGATATGAATAGACTCTAATCTGTTGTCACAAATAGTGCCTTTTCACTGCTCAAGTGTACGTCTCAAGCTTTTGTCCAAAGTAGTTTTCTTTTCTGTTCTTGTAGCGATTGTATCTCCTAAGGAGAAATGTCGAATGGGAAAAGCAGAAACGTCTCATTGTGCTGTTAGTTCATTTGATAAGGACGGAACACATCTCTCCTGCACAAACCCCACCTTGTGAAGGTGCTGAAGAGCATTTTTGAGGGATAGAAATGAACTGCCAAATACATCCCTGAACTGTACCTGTCTCTTAACAGGTTTTTAAGCTGATGGCCTGGCCCAAGAGCTGCCTTATTCCTGCAAATTGTGTGAAGCTCTAGAGCCCGTGGCTTGTAGAAGTGCATAGGGACCTCTCTTAGTTTGGTGCCTCTGGAGCTAAATCTTCTCCCACTGGAGTCAGAGGTTAAATATCTGATGATTTTAGCAAGCGCAGAGTTTACTCACTATTCCAGCACACCTGCCCGGGGAGTCTTGCTAGGGTTGAAAAGACGTGTTTGTGATCTGCGTTCTGCTTGTGTGTGCGCACACCTATCTGCCTTTCAGACCAAGCATACGCATACAGAAGATATTTTAGGGAGAGTTTTGACTTCCATGCTATTTTTGAAGTGCATTAGGAACTGGTGAGTTTACATAAATACCGCGTAACAGTGATAGCCTCAAAACTTCAAGGTTGCTTTATATATTGCGATGAGTCACTGATGCTGTTGGCAATATAGAGAGGCAGCTCTCTGGCAGAACGGGAGGTTGTGGGTGGGTGGTGAAGTGTTCTAAATACATCATATACAAACTTTGCGAGTAAGTAAACATGCAATTTCCCTAATTGAATATACTTTTATTCTATCAGAGGCGTTTTTGGGCTCCCTCTAGTGGGTAATTTTCGCGTGTGAGCTTTTCCCGCGGGCCCCTTCTCGCCGAGCCCAGAGCCGGTACACAAGATGGCTGACAGGCTGCCAGAGCCTCCAGATTCGAAATCCCTCCCGTGCTTCTGTCGGTCTCTTGCTACCGCCCGT
>JAVSBS010025837.1:0-12541 GCA_033124195.1 Coracias cyanogaster
CATCCCTGGAGGGGTTTCCAAGCCGTGGAGATGTGGTGCTGAGGGCCAGGGGTTAGTGGTGCCCTGGCCATGCTGGGTTAACGATTGGCCTCGATCTGAAAGATCTCTTCCAACCAAACCATATAAGCCGGAAGGGTTCCTTGCTCCTCAGGGATTTGCTGGGATCTGGGCTCCCTGGGAGGGGTGAATGCAACACAAGTGCCTCTGCCTCGCGCAGACTGAACCAGGGAAATGAGGCGAGGCTGTGATTTGCCAGGACACGCTGCAGGGCCAGACAGATCAGATCGTGTCTTCAGTTACAGCCGCTCACGTGGGGGAGCCGCCAAAATATGCAAAGTATTTGTTTAATTTCTGCATCTGAGGCCAGGGCCGTATCCTGATCCTTATCAAACCCGGGGCTTGGATGCAGGCTCTGGGGAGGAAATGTGCTCTCGCAGACAGCCTGTGTCAAGCCAAGGCATTGCTGAAATCTTCAATCCTGGGCTCAGATTAAACTTAGATATGGGCTTGTGCGGATTGTGGTTGGAGCAGGATTGGTTTTACCCAGGATCTGAATTTCTGCTTTGCATCGTTAGGGAGATTTCAGATCCTGGCATCCTGGGGAGGTGGGAGCACCTGCAGGGAGCTGTGACCACCTGGAGCTTGGTCTCAGGCAGGCTGTGAGATGCTCCCCAGGCTGTGTCCAGCATCCCGGAGATGAGGCTGTGGCTGGTGCCAGGTCCTGCTCCAGGCCACTGCCGCCTGGCTCTCCCCGGGGAGCTGCTGCAGAGCCCTCCTGGTGCCCACCGAGGCTCTGGCTGCAGGGCTCCAGCCCGTGGGGAAGGTTAAATGACTACAAGCCATAAAGAAGTCTGTAAAATTAGCAGCTAATTAGCAGCGACCACGGCATATATTGTGCTGCGGGGATGGGTGCGTGTGCGATGCTGCTTTGCTCCCTAGCCTGAGATCTTTGTATTTGCTTGTAGCCCAGAGCTACCGTCTTGTAATTGCAAAATTGAGGCAAAACAAGTGATTTGTTGCTACAAATGATGAAAGCAAACAGAAACACCTCCCAGCAGAGCTCTGGCGAGGTGGACCCTGCCTCCTGGTGCTGCGGGCTGCAGGATGGGAAGGGATGCTCAGCAGGAGCGTGGCCCGTGCCTGCGCATCCCGGGCAGGATGACACCGCTGGTCCAGGTGTTGGCAAAAACAGGCCAGAGCTCGGGACCCTGATCCGTGTGTGGAGCACAGCGCATAGCGATGGATGGACATGGGCTGGAAGTGGGGCTGGTGCAGAGTCTGGTGTCCCCTGCATAAAATCTGTTGTCCCCTGCTGATGCACAGAGGGACGGGCTGGCACAGCCCCCGGTAAAGGCTCCCACCGCCTCTGTGTTGATGGATTATTTGTTGGTGGATTGTGGTGTTGGTATTTTCCCTTCCCTCAGCTCCGCTTGCAGGCAGCCCTGAGCTGGGCAGCCGCTGAGCCGGGGACTGCAAAACATTTGCCGTAGAATCCGAAGAATTTGGAGTGAAACCCCCAAAGAAATTAAGGACAGATGGGCTACAGGGGGAGAAAAAGAAACCCAAATTCCTTCTGTCGCTCAGTGCCTGCCCCTGAGGCAAGCCCTTGTCCCCTCTGCTGGCCATGGGGCTGGCTGGGCATCCTTCTGCATGCTGGGTGAGCCACCCTGGGGACACCAGCACCTCTTAGGTGCATCAGCCAGGGCCACCCCACTCTCTGCCCATGGCCAACCCTCATGCTTCCCCAGTGAAGGCCCAGGAAGACTCGGGGCTTCCTCTGGAGAGACTCCATCTCCCCATCCTGCAGCTGACAGAGCCTTGGGCGAAGCATCAGCTCCTGGAGAGGAGCAAAGTGCAGTGGGAGACACATGGCAAGAATTAACCTCCTCTGCCCTAATTAACAGCTCCTGGAGAGGCTGCCGGGCAAAGCCAAACCCAGCCGGGGTGTGAGGGGTGTGAGCTCCATCCCCACGTCCGCATTTATGGGCCGTAATTGCTGGGATTAGGAGCATTCTGCTTGGGCTGGCGCTGGCACGCTGCCGGGCCTCAGCCCCGACACCTGCCTGCTGACTTCAGTGCCTCAAATATTTCTGATGCAACTCTTTTTTCTTTTTTTTCTTCTCTTGAGCAAGCTCAATGCCGTCGAACGTGTTAATGAGTAGAAATGAAGCATAATTGTTCCTTTGTGCAAAAATCGGTGGGTAGAATGGCTGCAAAACTGGAAGTGCAAACAGGTTGGGGGGTGAGCAGCCTGGGCTTTCCTGGGAGAGCAAACCTCCTCCTGCAAGAGCTGCTTCTGGGGGGAAAACCAGCAGCTCCTCTCCCCACCGGGCAGAGAAAGGAGGGTCAGGACATGGTGCATCTTCTCCCCTCTGAAGGTGCTGCGGGTAATTGCTGTTGTGTAGGGCTAATTTTATTATGGTGTGTTTGATGCGTTCCCATACGCCAAGCTGTGGTAAACGACATCCAGATGAAGCCAACGCTGGCACGGCCGGGCTGGGGAGGAGGAGGGTGTGTGTGCGGATGCAGCGCTCCAGATGCAAACAATAAGGCCAACGGATCTTGATTTCATCTGTCAAGTAATTGGGCTGGAAGTCTGTGCATGCTAATGACTCCACATCAAGCGGCTCGGTGCTCAGATGTGACCCATCCCGCTCCGTGGGGAGAGCGGGGGGCTGCAGCCCGCGGTGGCCGTGATGAATATCCCCCAGATGTTATCCCATAGGGGAAGCGAGACCCACATGGCTGTTATTAATAATGCCAAAGATCTGAGGTTAAAAATGACCGCGGGGTGTTCACATGAGCCCCAGGATGGTGGGTCCTGCGGGCTGGTCCTGCTGCGGGGGGGCAGTGGGGCTGGGAGGGACTGGCCCCATGTTCCAGCTCTGCACTTGGGGTGGGTGAGCACCATTGGAGCTCCCAGCACCCCACTGGGCAGCCCTGGGTGCTTTGGGGAGATAGAGGATGCTCTGGGGAGCTTCAACAGCTGTGAGAGTTAAAGATGGGGGATGGCACGAGGGATGCAGGGATGCTCTGGAGGGCATGGCCAAGCCAGGGCCAGCAGCCTCATCCCAGATGTGTCCATGTCGGGGGGACTGAGCTTGAGCTGCCCTTGGCTTGGTGTCTGTCCCACTCTTTGGCCTCATCCCAACAGCCTGGGATACAAAAGCCTGGCTGTGGCTGTGTAAGACCCCTGGCATGAGGAGGTGCCTGGAGAACATGCTGGTCACCCATGCTGGGCTGCTCTGGTCCTGTCTGGTGCTGTGGTGGGGGCTTAGCCCCAGTATAGACAGGAGTCTGTCTGGGTTTCACTCCTAAGGCACCAGCCTAAAACAAATTGCCAGTATTTTGGATTCCTGAGCTCTCTTGTCTTCATCTGTGCTCACAAGTCAGGTCAGGTGATGGGTGAGACCCAAGACAGGGATGTACATCCCCACGGGCTGGTGGCTGCTGGGAGGGTGCTGCAGCCCAGAGAGCTGGTGGGGATGCTCTTGCACTCTCTGTGGTGAGGTCTGTCTGTCCTTCCCTTCCCCTGCTCTGAGCGTTTATCTGTGAAGTTCCCATGAGGACAGGAGCTGGTGCTGGTTGGATGTTTGGCAGGGGGTGGAGGAACAGGCAGAGGGTCCTGGGTGCGTGAGCTGGGGCTGGGGGCTTAGAGTCATAGAATTGCTTTGGTTGGAAAAGACCTTTAAGATTGAGCCCAACCATTCCCCCAGCACTGCCAGGGCACCACTAACCTGTGTCCCTCAGCACCACATCTCCACGGCTTGGAAACCCCTCCAGGGATGGGGACTCCACTGCTTCCCCTTAGCTCCTGAGGCTGTGGAAACCACGCGGCTTTTGGCACTAGACAGAGCCACCGTTTCCCCTCCTTGAGTTAGCCCTGGATACAGTTACTTCTCCTGGTTTGATGGGGTGGGAAGCAGCAGCCTGTTACTGCTTTGAGGGGTGGGTCCTTCATTTTGCAGCCCCTGTATTTCACAGGGGTAAAAGCCTTCTTGTGGTGATTTGCTCCTGACATGGAGTGTGTGCCCACCCCACGCCCTGGAACTGCTGAGGCCCCCCTGGCAGTACAGTTATTTGACCAAATCTCTCTCTCTGTTTCTCTCTTTTGAGTCAGGAAGGAAACAGAAAACTCCTAAGAAATTTACGGGGGAGCAGCCGTCCATCTCAGGGACCTTTGGACTGAAAGGTAATGCAGGGACACCTCTGACAGCTGTAGGGTTGCAGCTTCTCCCTGGGGCATTTCAGGGAAGCCCCTTCCCCAAGAGCCCTCCTCATGGTGGAGATACTTGACAGCCACCCAGAGCCTTCAGATATCAGGCTGGAGGAGCTGGTGCCTTTTACCAGACGAGTGTCATAAGGAGAATGAAAGTGCAGCAGAGCTGGCACTGCTAACAGCCCTGCCTGCCCTTCTTGGGAGCCTGTCACTGGGAAATGAGAGAAGAAAGGAAAGAATCTGGGTATGTCCAGCTGTAACACAAGGGGAACGAGCTGCTGACTCAAGCGAGACCTGAGAAACATCATCTCATCGTTGTCATCCCACCGCCCTGGGATGTCGTGGTGATTCTAACAGCACCAAGAAGGATTTCTACTGCGTAGAAAGGCTGGGTGACGCACCCCTCCCTCAGATGGTTGTTGTCTCCAAGGCTGGTCGCCCACGTTCAAGAAAAAGAATTCAAGGAGGAAGAGACGTGTTACTGGGATGTTTTCTGAGCCGAGGCTGAGGAGCTGGCGGCCTCAGGCTGACAAAGCGAGGGGGACAGTGGTCACGCTCCATAAATACACCCAGCTGGGCTGGAAAGGAGGGAGAGACCTGGAGCATCCCTGGCACGAGAGCGGCTGGATTCAGCCTGGCTCTGAAATCTGCTCTGTCAGGGAAATAAAAAGCAGATTTCCAGGCACTGCAGGAGGCAGCACCTTCCAGTGTGAGAGGTGCTCAGGGGAGAGGCACTAATGGCTTTGAAGGAATTAAACACTTCACGAAGAGCAGGCTGGATGTGGTCGCTGCCTCTTGGGAAGTCTGGAGTGGTTTCCCTTGACCTCCGCACAAAGGCAGTGCCATAGACTGAAACCTGTGGATTCCTTGGGCGTTAGCGGGTCGCTCTGGTGACCTGCTGCCTCCGCTGGAGAGAAGATGGGGCGGGTGTTTGCCTGCATCCCCCCGGCTCAATGCAGCGCTTCACTCCCCGGAGACTCGAGTGCCACCAGCCCGTCACGGGGTGCTGCCTCCAGTCGCGCTCTGGATTTGGAAGAGTCACAACCCACAAGTTCAGGGGGATGTGGACCCTGGTGGGGCAGGTCCGGATCTGACCCTGGCACTCACCGTGTTGGCTCCAGCACCTGTGGAAGCGCAGGCACAGGGCTGAACTGCCCGTGGGTCTGGGGGAGGTGAATTCCCTCCTCTCTTCACCAGCCTTTCCAAAGCATCGTTTACAAGTCATGTTTTCCATTTCTTAGGTCAGCCCAGATGTTCCTTGGCGTGAGCACTTAGACACCCTTTGCAGTGCAGGAGCATCAGCAGGAACATCACTTTTATATCCGGAATTTGCTGTTCCAATTCCCCTTTTCAGTTTTTTGCAGAATACCCTTTTGCCTCCTCCCCAGCCTGTCTTTCCCCCAGCCTGCCTTGCTGGCAGCATCCTGCCCCACTTTGCTGTAGTTCCTAAACTGCCTGGGTTGGGGGAAATGATTCTGTTTATAAAACACCACAACCTGTTGTGATATTGCTTGTCATAATTACGGACCTGATCCTACGCGCATGGCCTTGCAGACCTGCAGCCGGCTCAGCGTCCCTAGGTTAGAGGTGGAGAGGTTTTTTTACCTGCTAAATGCGAGTTGGTCTGAGGGTGTTAAAGCAAGTACTGAATAAAAATCCTCTCGCTCTCCAGGTCTCGTCAAAGCAGAGGACAAGGCGAAAGCCCACAGAGCCAAGAAGTTGGAGGGGAACATCAACACAGAGGAGCTGAAAAAGAAACCTCCAGGAGCTGGTGTGAAGAAGGAAATGGCTGCGCATCTACCAGCAGGTGAGGCTGCTGGAGGCAAAACCAGCAGCAGCTCTGGGTGCAGCTCAGCTGCTAATCCCGCGCTCTGCTCCAAGCCTGCGTGGTCCCCACCTTCACCCAGAGCGCAGATGTGGAAAAAGGCTCACAAGGCTTGTGCTCTAGACCCTTCCCCAGCTCCGTTGCCCTTCTCTGGCCACGCTCCAGCCCCTCAAGGTCCTTCTTGGAGCGAAGGGCCCAAACCTGACCCTAGGATTTGAGGGGTGGCCTCCAGGAGGACAATCCCTGCCCTGCTCCTGCTGCCCGCACCAGTGCTGACCCAAGCCAGGATGCTGGTGGCCTTCTTGGCCACCTGAGCACACACTGCCTCATCTTCAGCTGTCGACCAACACCCCCAGGTCCTTTCCCACCTGGCAGTTTCCCGCCGCTCTTCCCCCAGCCTGGAGCATTGCAGGGGCTTGTTGTGACCCAAGGGCAGGACCCAACACTTGGCCTTGTTGGGCCTTGTGCCATTGGCCTTGGCCCAATGATCCAGCCTGGCCGGACCCCTCTTTAGAGCCTCCAACCAAGCAAATCAGCACTCCCACCCAACTTGTCATCTGCAAACTGGCCGAGGGTGCCCTCGATCCCCTTGTCCAGACCATTAGTGAAGATATTAAAGAGAACAGATGTTTTTCTAACATCATCTCCATGAACGACGAGCCCAGTGCATAACTCTGGGTACGACTGTGTCTTTCTCAAGGCTCCGAGGTGCAGCCTACACCCCGGCGCAGGTTGCTGACATTCCCTGGGATCTCTGACAGCAGGAGGAACGCAGGATGTGCAAGATAAACACAGCTGCGATGCCTTGCACGGCTCTCAGATTCCAATAAACGACTCTCTGATCTCACAGCCTTGCAAAAGCATCCAAATAAACAGATTTGGCGGATTTTATTCAGACCTGGCTTCCCTTGCTGGAAGCCTAGCGCTGTTCTGCTGAGAAGGCAGCCTGAACCCTGGAGCAGGTTTTGGCCTGGCATGTATCTTATTCTGGGTGGTTTTTAAGCTGGTCACAGCCATTCAAATAACAGGATGCCTTTAAATTAGCACTCCCCTCGCTGCCTGTGTGTCTGCCGGGAAGGATTGCCAGGGAAGTTTTCCAGGCGCACATCCAGATGGAGCCGAGATGCTCACCTTTGTTTCGCCCCTGCTAATTGTTTCCTTTGGCAAGGGGGAGTTACTCCACAAAGGGCAGGATGAGGTGGCCAAGGGCATTGTCATGTTTTAACCCCCAGTGTGCAGGATACGAGCAGGGTTCAAAAGGTGAACCTCCATTTTTCTTATCCCATGAAATGCCAGCAGCTCAGGTAACTCCTCATAAAGTGTCCCAGTGACCCAGTTTGCTCAGGCAGCTGCAGGAGCTGTGGGACAGGCAGAGCTCCAAGCGCTTGCATTATTTGTGTCCAGTTTTGGCTTGGCCCATGCCAAATATTTCTGTGTTTTCTTTTTTTTTAACGTCAAGAGCTTTTCCCAATTCACTGCTTTTCAACAGAGCAAACCGAGGCAACGCTGTCCTCTGCCGAGCAGCACGGGCAGGCTGCGGGCTCTGCAGCTGGCTGTAACATCTCTCTCCTCTCACCAGCAAACCCCGAGGACCAGTGGCAGCGGGAGATCAGCGAGAAGGGAGAAGTTGCCTGCCCAACCTGCAGCG
Source organism: Coracias cyanogaster (assembly GCA_033124195.1). Lineage (NCBI taxonomy): Eukaryota > Metazoa > Chordata > Aves > Coraciiformes > Coraciidae > Coracias > Coracias cyanogaster. Next base: position 7,693 of record JAVSBS010025837.1, read on the forward strand.
TTATAACCAGGAAAACTGTCGTGGGGCTCAAAAAGCACATGGACGTCTGCCAGAAAGTAAGGACTTGCTTTATTCAGTCATGCACATGCGGAGTTTGGAGGGGAAGGATGTGTGCGTGTGTGCTGCCACGCGTGAGTGTCTGTTGGTGCTCCCGAAACCTGTTCTGGGCTGTGTTTGATGGAGCACTTACTGGTCCTCTTCAGAGAGCTGGCTGCCTCGCATCGATTCAGAGGGATTTGGACACCTAATCTCAATGATTCTGAATCCCGTTGTGGTCTGGGCCCCTTGCCCCAGTGTCTCCAGCAGAGTCGGGTATTTCTAGTAGCTAAACAAATAGTTTGAAGGCTGGAGAGGCTGTTGGGGTTGTCTCTAATCTGGCCTCCTCTGGAGTCCTGGCTGTGGGGCTTCACTGTGTGCTGTGCCTTGCGTCAGGCCAGATAAATTGTGGTTGAATGAGGGCGCATCTCGGGGAGACCCTGAGCTTGGCCGTGCTCAGGCTGGCTGTTCAGTAATGGTGCAGTGAAAAATCGTCTCCCTGCCGCACCGCCATCCATCCGAGCCCAGGATTACGTCTTCATCCATCACCAGGCACGGTGCAGAGCCATCGCCGCAGAAAGCCAATGTGGGATCAATGCCTCCTGCTTTGAAAATATGCGGCTCGGCTTTGATTCCACATTAATTTTCTGTCACTGCCTCCTCAGCCTTTGCACGGATATTTATACAGCAGTGGGAGGCTATTCTCCCTTTCAAACCCTGCACTAGATCGATGCCAGGCAAAACCCTGCCTGCTCTGACATCCTCCTGGCTCCAGTGGAGTGTAGACCTTGGCCAGCACTGCTCAGATCTCCTGTGCTTTGGAGCATCTCCCGAGCCCGGCTGGCTCCACGCGCGCTGCACGACCGGCCGGCCTGCCGAGCACGACTCTGCTGCAGCAGTCAGGCGAGTGTTTCTCGCTATAAATAGGCCCGTGGGTGTTTAGCCGAGGAATCGGGGCTCCGGCCCAAGGAGCGGGTGTTTTGTCACCCTTCCCTGCGAGAGACAGTCCCTGTTAGGCCTGGCTGTGCTGCTCCAGGAGCTGGGATGCTTCACAGAATCCCTGCGTGTGGCCCGGGGAGGACAGTCCCCAAGCTCTGGGTATGGGCCACAGGTCCAGCTCTCAGTGTTTCGTCTCCAAGATGAAGCTGTGGGACACCCTCAGTGAGGCTCTGCTGGTACGGGCACGGGGAATCCCCATCAGGAGCAACCCCGGAGCGCAGACACCCTCTTAGCTCGCTCTCTGCTTTAGTAACTGAAGTATTTCTTAGCTCGACAATGGAAAGAGGATGTGCAGGCTCCCAAAACTCTTGAAAAACAACGGAAATTGGTTTCTCCATTCCTTGCTTGTCACTAAGCAGTCTGCCCTGTTTCCTTTGGGTTTGGAAGGGAAATAGGGGATGGGGATGGTTGCAAGATGCTTGGGCCCGAAGGAGACAAGGGCAGGTATAACTTCACAGCGTCCCAGGTGGGAGGGCTTGTTCAAACATGGACGTGGCGTGTTCTTCAGCGCTGACTGGAGGAGCGAACCCCAAACTGTCTGGCATTGGCCTTTGATGAGTCAAGGAGCTTTTAGCACCCACCTTGTTAGGGTCAAGCCCTTGGGTCTGGAACGAGATTAACCGATAGGAGCACAGGTACAAGGGAGTCATTCCCAGCTGGCTGCAGTGAGTTCATTTCCCCAGAACTCCGGGATGAAGAGGGATTTGCAGCTCCATTCCCTCTCCAGCTTCTAGTCCAGGCTAGGTTGAAGGGGAAGTGGTGAAGATGGAGCATCAGCCAGGCAGGAGGAGCAGGAATGGCCACAGCCATCCAGGCACCAGCTCCTGTGGAGACATCCTGTCTCTCGGTGCCCAGAACATTCACCTCCCAAGTCAATAAATTCTGGTACCTGCCTCAGCAAAAGTCACGATCTGCTCATTCACTTTGCAAGTTCCCCTTGTACATCGGTGTGTGCATTTAATGCATCTCCCCAGTGACTCAGGAGGCCAAGTCGGGTCAGGCAGCAGAGCAGTGGGAGGTGGGAAGGATTCTGCTGTGAGCGTGTCCAGCAGCAGCTTAATTTCAAACAGCCCCGGCACCCAGAAAGTGCATTGTCCGCCAGCATCTGCCGGAGTTAGTGTGGCTGCAGAGCGCAGTCCGCGGACATATTGGTAGATCAAAGCATCTTCTCTTCCCTCACCCTTTAACAGGAAGAGTAAGACACCAGGTCCAGATGTTTCCAGCCAGTGGGGCTTTAATTCTACATCCAAAATGGAATGTTTTCCAACAATTGGGGCATGTGGATTTGATAACAGTGTCTGGGACGGCAGAGAGAGAACTCTGAGCTGTGGGCTGGGATTGGGATGAGGACAGGGACGCTGCGGTGCCTGCCGGGTCCCACCGCTGGGTACTGCTGCAGCAGGAGCTGCCCGCGGGGCTCATTGACAAGCAGCAGCAGCCCACAGGAGAATGACAGTGGACTTGGCCTCCCCGGTGACCTGCCTTTCATTCCTTCAGCTGCAGGATGCCTTGAAGTGTCAGCACTGCAAAAAGCAGTTCAAGTCCAAAGCTGGGCTGAATTACCACACCATGGCCGAACACGTCAGCAAGGTAAGAGCGCTGGGCTGCTCTTGTCTCACACCTCGCCTCTCGATGCAGAGGGTGGAGCCTTCGGCAGCCAGCTGTCCTCTGTCTTTGTGAAGAAGGGATGCACGGCACCATCTTGGCAGCATCTCACGTACTGCTCAGTCCAGACTGGCCTTCCCCCTTCCCTGCCGAGCAAAACCTTTCCTTCCCAGGCAGCTAGTTAGGCTCACCTTGATCCCAGGAAGTAGAGCAGAAGACGGAAAAAATAAAACAGGATTTCAAATCCCAGAACAGGGGAAGATGCAGTGAGTACGGCGAGCTGGATTTTGAGTGGCAAAGCTCTGCCTCCAGAACTGTGCCCGCAGACCTGGAAAGGATGGATTCTGCCTTGCACAAACCTCCAAAGCCAGTCTTTAGCTCTCCAACATGTGCATGAGAAGTAGCCATAAAACTTATCCTGAATAAAATCAGACTGGCACCAATTTAGATGCTGTTCTTAAAAATCTGTTTGTGCACATCTCTGAGATACCAGGGCAAGGCATAACCGTGTTTCTGCGTGGCCCGTGCTTACCGGTTGTGGCTTCTCTTTTACCTGTGTGTTAATCCCGTGCTGTTCAGTCTGGCTGGTGAATGCTCCGTGCAGGAGCTGCTCCTGGGTTTCTCAGCTGGCGCTTTGGGTGCAAACACAGGAAAAGCTGGGGGAGGTCTGGCACGGAATGGTGGAAGCAGTGGGAGATCCAGCTCTTCTAAGGAGAGGCTCCCCTGGGCCAAGGGCAGCTCCTGCGAGGCAGAGATTCACCACCCACCCCCGGCACAGAGGACACGAGTGAATGGTTGACTCTGTTACTTCTGTTACTTCCTTGTTTCCAGCCAGTTCCTGTGGAAACCACTGGGCTTGGTGAACAGGAAGAGCGGGAAAGGCTGAGGAAAGTGCTAAAGCAGATGGGAAAACTGAAATGCCCCAATGAGGTACAAGATCAACTCCTGTTTCTCGTTCTGGGAGAGGCGGAAGGAGCGAGTCCCGCTGCAGAGGGGGCCGTGCGCTCTCCAGGCATGCACTCAGCTTTCCCACCCGGGCTCAGCCATCCCGGTCCCCATCCCACTGGCTCCGTGCACTCCGGCAATGGGCCATCCTGGTGGGCGTAGGGCAGGTTGAGGAGCAGTCCAGGGCGGGTTCTGCCTCCTGAGCTCACGAATGGGCCCTGCCAGTGCTGTCCTGGGCACAGCCTAAAACCGAACCAAACCGCACCGACAGGGTCGCAAGCTGGTGGCAAACAAGGCACGAACGGGTAATGGGCACGTGTGGCAGAGGTTGGCCCTGCAGATGCTTTGCTCTCTGTGCAGGCAGTGCCTCCCCAACGCCTTCCCCTCCTGCTGCCTGCCCTGTGTCTGTCCGGGGAGCTGTCAGTCTGTCGGAGCAGGTAGTGCCGGGGATGGGACATTCCATCCCACCGTGGCACTGCGATGTCTGTGCATGGCATTTCGCGGGAGCAGGACCAGCTGGCGGGTCCCGGAGGGGATGGGTTGGTGGAGTCGCTGCAGAGAGGGCTCCTCGAGACACGTTCCTCCCTGGAGCAATCCTGATCGTTTTGACGTAGGCAGGTGAACCCCCAGCTCTCCTTGACCCTGCCCTTCTCCCCATCTCCCTAGGGCTGCGTGGCCAACTTCTCCAGCCTGATGGGCTACCAGTACCACCAGAAGCGGTGTGGGAAGCAGCTCGCCGAGGCCGACAAGCCTGTCTTCAGCTGTCCACACTGTGGCAAGAAGTATAAATCCAAGGCCGGGCACGATTACCATGTGCGGTCAGAACACACGGCCTCAGTGAGCCCCCCGGACGCCTCCGCAGCCCGAGGAGCGGGGCCATCCCTCCCCGGGGGTGACTGCAGAGCCGCAGAGCCTGCGGGCAGGACAGAGCCGGGCAGGGCCGGGCCAGGCAAGGCAGGTGCAAACATCGGACCGATGTTTTATCCTTCAGATCTCTGCGCGCGTGTCGTACCATGTGATGTTGGGGGGTGGGGGGAGTGGGGAGACAGGCTACAGCCCCCTCCAAAAAAGCAGGATGCTGCGTTTATGGGAGAGGAACGGTCAGCAGTGTTCCTCTTCCTGGGTGCCCACAGGGCTGTGTTCCAGCCCACCCCGCATCTGTAGAATCATTTTGGTTGGAAGAAACTTTTAAGATCATGGAGTCCAACCGTTCCCCCAGCGCTGCCAGGGCACCACTAACCCCTGGCCCTCAGCACCACATCTC
>JAVSBS010025839.1:0-22934 GCA_033124195.1 Coracias cyanogaster
CTCCGTCTCAAAAAAGAAAAAAGTAAGAATCACCTTTACTCCAGTTCCCAACAAGTTTCTCATCTCCAGAGCTGAATTTAAGGAGTTTAAGACACAAAAAATCATTCAAAAGATTAACAAATCCAGGAGTTGTTATTTTGAAAAAAACTAAACTAAAAATAAACCTCAACAGGATCAACCTGATTCTCTAGTAGCTATCAAAACAAAACTCAATAATCCTTAAAAAGATCAAAGTTGACAATATGTTAGAATGGTCTGGCATATTCATAAACACTTGTTAATTCTAATATATTTATCAGCTCAAATACAAGAGGAACCAAGTTCAAATCAATTTTACTCTAAGTATGCGAAACATGTTATAAAATTCTTGTGTGCCTCAATAACCTGCAGTAAATTTTTTTTTTAATTATTTTATGCAGCTTAAGAAACATCCAATCTCCTAAAATGCATTACAATAAAATATTGTAAAAAGAGAGAGGATTCATCTGGTGTTTACAATAGTGAAATTAGTGGTTTATAATAGATCATTTTTCCCAAGCACACCAGGAGCAAGTTTTTGTTAGCCTTTTTTTTCTGAATAACTTCAGTAACATCTTTTCAACATGTACAAGTGCATCAAGATTATTGATGGTATCTTGGAATACATAAGGCCATTTAACTGCTAAAATGGCATTGCTGAGGAATGAGATACTAAGGATGATATGCACATCTTTGCAGAATTTTACCCTATTTTTTTAAATAGTCGCTATTTCAATATGCTTTTCAGATTAATAAGTATGTACATATGTGCATATATAAAACTATTTTTTCTGTCAGAAAATCATGTCAATTGACGTGTTCAGAACCAAAGTCCAGCAAACAATGTTTCATTACATAGAATTTGAGGTGTATTTCCTTAAGAACCCCCTCCATGTGAAATGACTGAAGGCAGCAAGACTGGAAATAAACTACAAATGTTGCATCAATCAACTATTAAAACTTACCCAAAAAAGTACAAAAGATTAGACCTCTAGACTGTGCCTAGGAACAGGAAGGTGTGCGAGCAAAGGCCGCGGTAGGCAGCACAAGGGGGAGCAGTTGGGTAGTATTAGCGAGGCTTGTGACCATACTTGGAGAGGTTCGAGATGCAGGTTTACAGAACCTGCTCGCAGGCTGCCTCAGCCGATTGCAGACAGCTGCTTTTCAGAAACTCCCTGACATGCCCTCAAACAAGCACCTACCAAAAAATGAAAGCTCATTTCACCCAAACCACCCTCTCCACACGCATAGTCCAAAATACAGTTTGGGCAATTTCACCATGCCACCTGATGCAATGTTTGCAGCTTTTTTCTAAAAAGCAGACAGAGTAATTACACCCACAGTTCAATTGCTATTTGTCCCTCAGTTGCAATATCCAAATGTCTGTGGGGAGGAGAGAACTTCTATACAATTACTTCATTTTGGTAATACAGCAACACTGCAAATCAAGTGAATTACAAGAAATCAGTGAGTATAATGTAAATCTCTACTCCTACATTTTGATTAATTTCAAATGTTGTAAGAAAATACTAAACCTCAGCTTTTCCTCCATCCTGAGGGAACCAGTAATTTTCAGTGCAATTTGAAATACATTGAAAGGAATTTGTAAGTCATTGGTCCTTGTGAACTTTGTTGGTTTAGGGACAAAAGTGATCCTTCTACAGAAATCTGGAAGGAGATCCTCATCCCTAATTCCTTGTCACAGTTTACTGTGATGTTCTTCCAGATTAATACAGCTGCAGTGCTTCCTGTGCTTGCTGTCTGGAAACCACCTTCTCTGATACCCAGGATTATACACTCTTTAAGGATTCAGAATCCTTTTGGTTTCATATTTGTGAAACACAAAGTTAAATACAACCACCATCTGTCTGTGACTAGCAATCTTTGCTGCTACAGCTAAGATTTCAAGCAAAAAGCTAAAAAAAATATAGTAATAAAAGAGGTAACTTTTCACACTGAAGTACCAAATGAAAACTGATCTTAAAAAAATTAAAAAATCACCAAGCAAATAGATTAGAAGCAGTGAAGCAGACAGTCAAACAGTTCACTTCTAATCCAAAGCTACAATCAATCCTTTCCACATAACAGATATATTTCATGAATGAATTTATACTGTTATCATATCTAAGTCTTTATAACAACTGAGAAAATTGTAAAATACCAGACAGAAAAGTCCTCCATCCACCAATTACTCTTACTAGTACTTATTCCACTTTTCAGATAAATTTGTAAAATAAATTCATATGCACAAAGCCCCACCCAAATTCCACAGAAGTCTGCAAGGTCTTCACTGACTTCATACTGTTCATTACACCACAGACAGCAAACCATCCATAAGTATTTTGAAAGCCACTAAAATACTAAATCTTCATGCTCACATAAGATACAATAAAGAATTTAAAAAAAAAAAACCCTACCTTATTCATTCTTACAGTTTTATGGAAGCTTTTTCATAAACTGAAAGGATCATCACCTCAGTCAAGCTTGAAGACTATTACTCTGCAACACTTGCAAGCAACTTTAATATCTACTCTTACCCTGCAACACCTGTGAGCAAGTTTAATCTCCACTCTTACCCTGCAACACCTGTGAGCAACTTTTAGCTCCACAGAATTGCTGAAGTTAAGTTTCATCAGCTGAGAAGACCATGATCATCATTAAAAGAAATGCAACAAAATCCCTTCAGTGCAGCAGAATCTGAACAGCAGATCCAATAAATCAGCCAGTTAGTTTAATTATAAAGAGCATATTTATAGTGGAATCACTCCAAAACATTACAGATAGGCCAATTAGTTACAGTCTTCCCCCAGCATAAAGTGAATGCAAACTGTATTCTTACTTCTGCGGGTTACAGGAAGATTTTCATCTGGAAGAAACATTTTTCTCATTTAAATCCACATTGTCCTTTTTTTTTTTTTAAACTTACTGCACACTGTTGTTAACTAAAGGAAAGATTTAAGGGTTTTTAACCAAAGTATCTGTTGGAAGTTCCAAGTAAAGCCTTGACATGGCCCAGCTTGCCAAGAACAGTGCTTTCTACCAGTAAGCAAGGAAAGCTATCCAGCTTTTCTTTTTTTTTTTTTTTTTTTAAAGAAAAGACATTTCCTTTGGAATTTATTTTCTCTTCTAATGATTCTGTGTGCTCACTGCCCAACACAAACACGCACCTTTCCCCAAGGACAGGCAAATCTCAGAGCACTCCGGGGACTGTGATGGTGGCGGGGCCCCTCAGGGGCAGGGCTCCGGGCAGCCATTTTCCCGCTCTGAGGACACAGCCCCAGGCAAGGGCGCTCAGCCAGCCGGCTCTCCCTCAGGCTGCGCTGCTTCCCCCGTCACCCACAGGTTGTTTCTCGACTTTCTTGTGAGGAAGACCCAGCATTTTGTTCAGAAATACCATCATCTCCCACGGGTACGGACTTGGTGTGTGAGGCGGGAGGGGGAGCAAAGGCACTGCTGCCAGAGAGGGCTGAGAAATGGTCAGGCATAGATAAAAGGTCTCAACCTTTGAGTGTGTGTTTTAATGGGAAGAGGCAGTCTTTTTAGGCCTTGCATTTGGCCGTCTTACATCAGGAAAACACTATAATATGAAGGATTGCCCTTTTACTGTAAACAATAACTTGTTCTAAATACATGCATCATCAGTATGATGGACTCAGAGATAAATAAAATAAGCATGCTCCAAACTGTTCATGATACACTTCCATTACACAGTACCCAGTATGTTATACTGTAATACCAACTACTTGATGAATCCAGTTCATGCAATGGTGTTGACATCCCTTATGTGTCTACAAATCAAAAAGACTTAATTTGCCTGGTCTAGATGGTAAGAAGGTAGAGATAGTCTCCATACTGTCACCTGAGCCAAGACTAGTTTAGCCGCCAGTATGAAGCAGATCTGTAGTACATGGTTATCTGGGGTTTTCTTCTCTATAAACTATGTTGTATCGCAGTGAAGGATTTGTACAATCTAATGAGAAAGCAGTGAGTTTATCAGAGCAAGCCCAGCTTGCAGGGAAGCGTTAGCCCTGGGCTGGTTATTAAAAGGGCCTCTGGAGTGAAGTCATAAAAAGAGGGATGAATTTCAAAGGTAACTCAGCACAACAAACAGCCGAGCAGGAACAACTTCATGTAACTGCCAAGCAGAATATGGCTGACACTCAAAAATTCAAAAAAAGCAGAAACATGATAAGAATAGAAAGGATGTTCATTTTCAAGCAGAAGATAAGATATGGATTAAAGTTCATTCTCAGTATAGTGCAGAGAAGGATTTTACAGCTACACTAGCCCTAAACCAGAAGATTATTTAAGTAATAGGGTAAACTGAACCACAGCACTTAGTGTAGACAATGTGTGCTGCTGTGGGATGTAAATCCTGGCACACTTACACTGCTGGGGATTCTGGCAGCCTTTAGTCTGGAGTTGTGGTAAAACTCAATTTTTATATTCTTTAAATATCCATCTCTGATTTTATCTACATGGACATTAAATTTATTCATTCCTCTATGTTCTTTACCTCGGTCAGTCGGTTTTTAGCTCTCCCTCAAGAAAAGGAAATAACCACAAAAAGGGTGGTAACCATGTAATCTCTTACATACAAATGACATTAACTTTCTTTCCCTTCTCATAAGATACATATAATTTCTACTCATGTACATCTTGACCTAATGAAGATCATTAGTTAATTCGTTGGACAAGGAGAGCTTGGGAAGGGAGAGGTGCTGGACAACAGGGGTCAGCTCAAGGAAAAGATTCCTCACTTTCTGATCAGCACAGCACACCCTGCTAAATTACCTAGAGAAGCAGCAAACAAATGGGTTGGGAAGGCTTTTATCGCCAGCAAAACAAGGCAGGAAAAAAGGAATGGGAACAATATTAGTCAGGAAAGGGCAGGCAAAGGTGTACATGGTTTTTAAGCTACTGAAACAAAGTTGAATAAAAATCTATCAGAGAAATTTATGAAACTATACTTTCTTACAGACCCGGCAATGGAGCAGTCTGCAAGTACACATTCAGCCTTCAAAAGTGATCTAGGACACTCCTAAAGTGTATAGTGTGAGTATATTGATTCCATTATCCACAACAGGAATGAATATGAATGATCATTAGCTGTTAGGAAGCTGGTGCTGCAATTATAACTTGACAGAAGCATTGCAGGTTCACATACTGAGTCTCAGTTTCACCGCCATTTTAGCTTCCTTCATGCCCTTGGGCAAATCACTTGATCCTGGCAGGTCTCTTTCTTCTTCTATAATACAAATCTGTCAGTAATCTTTCCCTTTGCCCATTCTTTGTCCAAATAGACGATAAACTCTTCTGAACAAGGACAGCCTCTTGCATAAAAGTGCTACAGTAATAAAAATGGTGATTTCTGAGGTTTTTTCAGACTGTAAATTCTTGGTTTACTAAGGAAAAATATCCAGGTTTTAAAGCCTTGATGACATTTTCTGAAATGTTATTAATTATTATCTATGTGGATATACCAGAATTCACCACAAGTTCAGTAGTCATCTTTTCAGGCTATGAAGATGTAGCTGGTTAGCTATATGTGGAAAGGAACAGCAGATATTTCCAGTGCCCCTCCTGTCCTACTGTTCCTTTAATATTTTTCTCCCACTCTCAGCTTCACTTTTTCCATGTTGCCTCTTCTAGTTTGAATAACTTCCCATCTGCCACATGCCAAATCTCCTTTAGATCCTTCCTTAAAACCTACTTCCTTCACATAGCCTACTTATGCTGATATTTTCACCAAGACATCTCCATTCATTCCCCATCTGAACTATTGTCCCATAAATCATATTTGTCTTGCTTAGATTGTCAGCACTAAACATAAAGCATGTCCCGGACGTTCTAGCAGTCATTCCTAGTCTGCTGCCACATGAATGATAGCAGGGTCTTGTATCAATTTCTGTACATTTCCCAGCAGGACAGAGAAGAAAAAAAATAATTCAAAGAACTTCACAACAGCCCTCAAGGCTTGTCTGTATTACACAGCTGGGAACAAACATTTCTCCCTCCTGTGAACTACAACTCACAACATTATTAGTTAACCAAAGGTTAAATCTAAGTAACAAATGTTTGTTCCTATTACTCTTGACAGTTCCTTACACATATGCAGACATCTCTGTAGATATTTAAACATGCCTTTCCTCTTGTTTCTGGAAGTGAACATTTCAAATGACACAATAACTGAACCTGAATAGAAAGAATAATTATTAGTCCTTAACAGTCAATAAGAATTGCTTAAAATTTGATGAGAAATATCTGTGAACAGTTTTGAAAATGAATTTTGTCAGGTCATACTTAGTCAACAACTCTCTATTTCAATTGTGAAGATTAATGTTTTTTTCCATGAAACTAATGCCAAAACTTTGGCTCACTGGAAATAAAACATTAGTTTAAAGAGCTACTCATTATCATTTGTTTTACAGTAAAAAATAAATTTCATGAATTAAGATATAAACCATTTTGTCACATAACAGTATGTTGGAGAAGACATGGAAGGTGACCTGTGTACAAATAGTTCATCCATCGTTGCCAAGTTCCCAACTACTGTAACACTTGTACAGTTTACACAGAAAAGGAGAAGTTTTGCTTGCTCAGACAGTTGACTTAGATTAGCTTTCCTCTGTAGGACAGAAATTATAACGCATACCTTACAGGAGCATGCTGATGGCTGTCATTTTCATTATCCATAGTGCGGAACCCTCCCCTGTATGCCGATGCCCGCTGGCCTAATATCAGCGCTGGCCTGGATGAACACTCGCTGAGATCTTCTGGGACACGACACCTTTATGCATGTGAGTAGAGATTTCTCATATGCATAGAGGTTTTCAGAAAAAAACCCTGGCATAGGGCAACAAGGTTGTACAGGTTGTAACTACAAAGTAATGAGCATTTATTGGAAGTATCTCTGCACCTCCAGCACATATTGGTGCTTTTGTGAAAGACACTGACAATGTTTGTTTGAAATCAAAATAAAAATCTTACTTTAGCATTGAAAATCCATACGAAACATCTAAATGACACAAGAAAAGAAAAGGTAGGATTTTTTTTTTTAAATATATAATGATATTAACTGTCAGTGCTGGAGTATCAGAAAAATCATACCAGGAATTCTTGCTGCAAATCCTTAACTTCAAGTTCTTCTGTATTTCCCAGAACGGCCACGGATAGCAGTTGTTCCTCTGTCATACATTCAGTTGGACCTCATTTTATATTGCATTTAAGGTTTTTATTTTATTCTCTCTTTTTTTTTTTTTTTTTTTTTTTTTTGCTTTGTGACACACTGGTTTTACCAATTTTGCTCTCAGATGAGATTATTTTTTCAGATTTTTTTTTTCCTCTACCAAAAAAGACTCATTCTTAACCTATGGGAATCTGGAGCTGGTGTTCTTGGCTTTAGGGATGCTCTAAAGTGACAAAGCTGGGAAAGCACTGGCAGATAGTGGCTTTGCAAGTGGGACTGATGTTTTGCAAAGGCTGAGAAGCTAAGGAATCTGCAGAATTCCTAAACCCCAGTGGGCTTTATGCTCCTTGCTGCCTCTAAAATACTAAAATACCAATGCTTTGATGTGTGTCCCATTTCCTGGACCCACTAGCACTGTGAATTTGAGGATCTTTGCAGACTGCTTAAGTTTTCACTTTTGAATACGCATCCTAAATATTTTGAAATACTGATTTTTCTGAAGAAACTACCAGTGAAAATGTTGTTGAAGTACAGGTAATTCAGAGCACATGTAAATAATCTAAAATGTATTTCTTCTGTAAAAGCTGATTTCTCCAAAATTCCTAATGCTGGCCATTATTTTGGTACTACAACATGAAATACTTTGAAAAGGTTGTGATTTTTCAGAAGACAAAGAAGCAGTTTTAGAAAACAATACATCTTCCTTTTAGAAAGCAATACATCTTCAGTGTGCCCCTGCATGGCAACTTAAAAATGGAAGCACTCAAAGTTTCTAGTTACCATGGATAAGTTGGGTATATATAAACCTACTGTGGATTCTTATGTCGACTGCCTCTTGTTCCATGTCCAAAAGTCCTCAGTTTGCAAATAGTAATTCATCTTTCTCTACTGCCAGCTTTCCAAGTTCATTTGGATCTTAACATCTACAAGAGAGACTTTTCATGCTTTTCACATTATCACAGACAATAATTGTTCAGGTACATCTGTGAGAGCTCATCACCTTCACGACAACCTCTCCAGTTCTAAGTCAGGAATGTGCTTCAGCAAATCCATCATTTCTAGGCACTGTGTAGACTACAGACATATTCAACAGTTTTCTGAATGGGAAAGTTTTTTTATAGATAATACAGCTGGAACCTACAAAATACTTATTCTCATGTAGCACAAGAAGAATTATATCCAGTATTTCCAGAGTTAACTGTTCTAGGAATAAAATAAAATTAAAAAAAAAACAACAACAAAACCAAAGGAAATACATTATATAGAAGTAAAGTTGCTGGATACAACTAAAGGAAAAGTTTCCTTGAACAAGCAATTTTATATTGCCATTTTTTAACTGGACTTGAACAGTTGAGTAAAAAACAACTACCTGAATGCAGACACTACCAAACTGGGAGTTAAGAATGAATTTTTAGAGCCTGTCTCAAGGAGACAGTAAGATTTTGTGAAATTACCTTTACTGTTCTAATAGCCTGAGCAGTAGCAGCAACAGTTGCTAGGAACCCGGCACTGCGGGGCGCACTGCACAGTTCAATCCCATCTGTGCTGTGCATCAGGGAGAGTTCTAGTGCCTAGCCCACAGAGAGGACAGTCACAATTGAGGAAGATACTGTTTGCATTTCAGAAGCCTGTATATTTTTACAAAAATAGTCATCATCATCATCTGATGCCAGCTCCACAGCATATGCAGTGATTCACTTCCCGACTACAGCAAAGTCTTTTAGGATCCATACTTCCATCCCTTTAAAGAATGCCAATACTCAGACTTCAGGAAAGTCAAAGTATTGTATGTCCGAGGGATACTGTAGAGAGCACATTGTTCATTTCTTGATTCAATAAAATCCCCTTTGTTGAAGCTACACAAAATTGCCACAGGATTTCCAGTTTACTAGTAAAGTTCAGAGCTGGTATCCCAGCAGTCTGTTCTGGCTTGCTACACGACACAGAAAATATTTCTTGTAACTGATTAGCAATAGATTGTTTTTATAACGGTGTGTTTCTGTACACATGCCCTCCTCTGATATCCCTTCCCTATTCCCAGGACAGAGACAACAACTCAGTAGTCACAGACTACTATATTACATCAGAGAGCCTCATTAAATCACCGTAGACACAATTATCTTTTGCATGCATCAAACCATGAAAGGTTACCTGAGTTACTAAAAAATTCCAGGCGTGTCTTCCTAATAAACAACAGTATAGTGATTAATTGCTAAAAGAATCTGGTGCTTTAGGAGTAGCTTTTATTTGGAAAGTTTAACATACTCATTCACCAGACAACTGAACTCTCCACTTCTCACTTTCTCAGGTCACCTGCAAGTACTAAAGATTTATGTGAGCAAGAAATATTGTTACTTTTTAACATGGCCGTGTTTTTTTAAGCAACATATTTCAGATAGAGATTTAGCCCCACGATGCATACAAAGAAAGAGACTTTGCCTTGAGAGGATTTGGTATGAACTGGGTCACAAAGGCAATTAAAAGTCGTAAACCAGATGTATTATGTCTGTTCTATCCTTTTCATTTGTGTCAATGGGTGAAATCGTACCATGGTACGCCCTGGTTCATTTTGTCATTCTAAAGCTAGAAATGATATAAACAAAAAGCAGTTCTCTTATTTTTTTAGTGCTGAGAAAGATAGTAATTTTATTCCACTTAAATTAATTATAAAATCAAAGCTGATAATGAACGTGCATTTTAAAAGATTCTGATTCTATAAAGTGCATTCCATAGTCTGGATTTGCTTTAATGGTAAGTAATTTGTTTTCTTCTATATCACATAGTATCTATACAGAGGATGAAACATATGCAAAATAGATCACACCATTAACACTGTTTTTATTCACCTGTGGAATCCTTCATAAGAATTACTGGTTCATTTAAAGTATGCACTTTAACTTTCACACAACCAAGCTGGGCTTCCAACGTGCTTTCTGCTTCCACGGAAGATTAGTTTGAACACAGTGAAATAAATAAATCATGGATGTGGTTGCTCAGTATGGAGTTACTCAAGTTAATTATATGTCTGTTGTTTTTGGCTAATAACTAATGCTAGAATATTTACTTTAATAAGCTGAAGTAAGCACTGAGCCTCTTTAAAATCACACTCTGTAGAATGCAAAAACTGTAAACACTGCAGAATGAGGATTCCACTTGAAAATAGAGACATTACTTATTTGCCAAACTTCCTGCATGTGGGGGAGGATTCGCTTTTCTCAAATAGCAAATCTTTATAGGTAACTGCTGGGAAAACCCTTGCAATAATGTAAGCACTGAGTAGCTGGTGCTGTGGCATCTTTCCTAAATAAATGCCATCTCTGAGCCCACCCGTTGGGCGAGAGTGGAAGTCTCTTTGCCTCCTTGCTACCTGTCGAGAGTGGAGATCAGTACCTAGTAAGTTCATAAAGTTAATTACAAGTCCCCTTTCTCTGCTCTGTGCCCAAAGAGCCACTGTGTCTGGCTGCCCAGGAGACCTCCAGAAACGTAGGATGCTGTGGCTTAGAGGCATTCCTTCAGGTTTCCTATATCCTTTGTGATACCAGTCCCTGAGGTAGAACTAATGAAGAGGGGTAGAGATTTCCATGAGTGCACCTCAAAAAGTTCACCTTCATTTACCACCCAGTTCTTTCTTTAACTTGCATTGTCTGGGTCCTATTTGTGCTCTCATCTTCACCTGCGGGATGTTCAGACTCCTGCCTGATACTGTTATCTGCATTTTGTGGGGAGAAAAAATGACATATGTTGTCCTTAGCTTAGTTTCCATAGCTAGACAGAAATGTGCCTGTGATTTGCTTTATACTGCCAATACTTTTTGTGAGAGGAAATTGTTGGGGCACTGGAAGTTATTTATTTTCCACTATATTTTATTGGGCTATTTCCTGTTTTTCTTCCTGTTCCTTTGCTCTGTCTAATTTGGCAGATTGATTTTCTTCTTGCACTTTCTTTCTTTTTAGTTTGTTCTCCCAGTCCCACTCACCATGTACTTGTCCAAAACTTCTGGACAACAGTTGAATCTTGGAAAGTAGAGCTGGCCAAGGATTTCAACATTTTAAAAGAGGATAAAGCTTTTCAGCTAATTTAAACCTTCAGGCTTGTCATTGGAGTTACATCCAAAACTAGAAAACAGACATTTTCTCTTTCTTTTTTTTCTGCGTGTATATATTTTTACATTATTTTTGCCTAACTGATGCTAGCCCCTGCTTTACCTTGTTCCCGTTCCCACTAAAGTGAGGGTTAGACTGGCCCAATTCTTCTACTTTCTATTTTAGGTATTAGCATATTCCCAAAGACCCTGGCAC
Source organism: Coracias cyanogaster (assembly GCA_033124195.1). Lineage (NCBI taxonomy): Eukaryota > Metazoa > Chordata > Aves > Coraciiformes > Coraciidae > Coracias > Coracias cyanogaster. The sequence goes on from JAVSBS010025839.1 coordinate 11,506, forward strand.
CTCAGCAGTTTTTCAACATTTAGAGTGGTATTGGCAAAGGGCAAAACAACTGGGAAATAACACAACATCCCTGGTACCACCTGATGAGCTTTGGGCAAAAGGGAACATTTATTTGGGGTTACGTAAGCTTACCTGGCCTAAGATCTTTATTGTTGAACACATTCACCTTCCTTCTCTGTTCATCTCAGTAACGTATAATTATATTAAAAACATTTACTTACTGCTGAGTACAGCATTCAAGTTTGGCCTCCAGCTCCATCCCTCTTCTGTACTGCATATTTTATTGTTGTCTTAGGAAGTGAAGATTGCTCATTGCAGGATAAAAATTAACCATATTTCTCTGAAGGTGAATTTTCCAATCTACCAGCTCACAAATTCCTAGGGCAACGCTCTATGCTTCAGGAAACGAGTCCCTCTAAAGTTATGTGCCCCTCTAGACTGAGATAAATTGAACAACATTAGATGCATCTACACCTTGGGAAAAGAGATCATTAAGTTCAACACACAGAGAAATAGCCCCAAGGGATCTTGGGCTTATTCAGGCTAGCCAAAGGCCATAGCCAGCACAGCAAGAATTCCAAAATTTGACATATTTAAGCAATTAATTTGAATTGCCAAATAGTCTTTAGACATATTTTTACACAGCCCTGAAGTAGAATTACTCAGCGGTTAATTTTACTGATCAGCTGCATCAACACAAGTTCAAGGAAGGCAGGAATGTTGTGTTATTCCTGCTGCATTTTATGATTTCTGTCTTCAGAAAAACAATTGAAATTGTATTTATTTTTAACAAAGGCATTACTTTGGTCATAACTCTTCAAAATAAACAAAGCCATTACAACACACTATTGATTCACTTCAATAGCACATAAAACAACTGAAGAAAAGTAACTTACCAAAATGTTATCATTACAAAACCCAAATGAGGAAAACTCATTTATTTTAATTAGATATTTAGTAGTAACTGTGCGCAAGCCATCAAAACTGGAGATGGAAACTCCTAACACTGCCTTCCTAATCAGTTTCTAAAATGTTATCTAAGTTTCAGCATTTGTTAACTAAGCAAAAATTTGATAGCATTGAAGGGAAGCAATACACTCGAAAGAGATTACAGAGACAAGAATATGCTGATACTAAAAGCAGTGAAAAAATATTTTTTATGCCAAGAAAGAAGAAAAAACTTGGGGTATGACCTGGAAATTTGAACACTTGAAGAACTAGGGTTGATTATTTTTTATTTTTCATTTTTGGCACACTCTGTTCACTCCAATTTACTGCTCATGCATTTGGACACAGATTCAACTGTCTCCTGTATCCAGGGATAATGACCTACCACTCCAGTGATTTAGTAAACCTCAACTCTGTGCAGCCACTCAATCAGTGGTGGGCTAATCCCTTAATGGCCATTTGTGTCTTTCCAATGCATCCTAAAGAGTTCTGCAACACTCCGATTCTGCTGCACAGAATTATGTGCACTTCTTCCACCCTCGTTATCTTATCAGGTAGCTAATTCCCACAAATGATCATGCAGTTTCAAGTTTAAGATGAAATTGCAATTGAATCATAAATTTGTCACTCTCCAGACAGCTGCTAAGTCGGTAAAATCTTGATCAAGTGGGGATTAGTCACTGGATTGAACAATTAAGACCTGTGAGTGCATCTGGCCCTCTGTCAGAGACATGTTTATTGATAAAAAAAAATAGTTTATGTAGAGGTTTAAAATGTTATTAATTCTTAAGTGGGGCATAATCCTTTATCTAGTATATTGTGACACATACCTAACTATCCCACTAACGTCTCATTCTGCTCAATTGACTATTTAAACAGAATTAATTGTTTGAAATAATGACTGTGAACCTTTGTAAATTACCAGAGCAGAGTACAGTGAGAGACATCATTTACAAAAATTGTTTGCTTCTGTATTTTTTCTTTAATCTGTAAGGGGAAGCAGCCTTTCAGATTGTCACCTAGTTATGTTTTTATTACAATGTTCTTATACATTAACCAATATATTTCTGACACAAGAAAAATGTTTCCTGCAGAGAATTGACATATACACACATCCCTGAGCACTATTTTGAAAAGATTAAGGCACAATGGGATACTAGCATGCTATTTTGCACTCCTCATTACATAATGGAAACAAATAAAGGAGATAAGCACTTCCCTCAAGTTAGTGACCCCTATTCAGAGTTTTCTTTAGTAGAAATTTTTCCCATTGTATCGTGTTTTATCATGATCTATTTTTGTGAAGTTTATTGTAGGAAACAATAGATCTCTGAAATGTGAAATATTACTCTTCCACAGCTGTAAATTTTACACCTTTCATATTTTGAACACTAAGAGAGTTTCTTAACTATAGGTATAGATGGATCAAGATTCTGGCTACTTCTGTAGTTCTTCAGTGATGGGGCTTTCATTGTGTTGACAACCAGCTATGAAGAACTCAGCAGAGACTAAAAGCCTCCTTTTGAGCGTACTACTAACAGCAGTAATTTCTGTTCATCTTTGTTCTGACTGAGACTTCAACTGGTATATTAAAACTAAGTGATTTAAGGTATAATTCACTCATTATAACAGTGAGTGTGTGCAGTCTTAGTACCTGATAGGTTCAGTGCCTGCAAGATCTGTAGTAGGTGATCATTGAACAAGCTCTGCCAGTGCCACCAGTATCAGTTTTTCTGATTTATCTGATGTACTGGAAAAAAAAATAAACCAACAAAAAACAGCATTCCTGTATCTGTAGATAAAAATATTATTTGCTTGCCTGGCGGAAACCTCCACGTTGTACTTGCTTTTTATGAAAATGATTCCCTGGAATTACACTAGGCAAAGGAGAAAACTGAACTTTCATTTTTTGCAGCCCAAACGTTCTCATTCCACAGTGCTGAGGACGAGACTCGTTTTTTAAGCAGATCAGTACCCCTCAGTTCCTTTTCTCACAAGATACTGAAACAAAATAGAGTTTGAGAGAAACATTTTGTTCAACCTAACAGTTTTCAGTATGTTACTTCCACAAAAAAAAATCCAAAAGATTAAATGTAAATTTGACGCAATTAAATTGAAATTTGGGACAGATACCCAAGGTTGGCTGCCCTCTTGAAAAATCAATTCATATCCTTAAATAACTTAGCAGTGTGCTTTATACTGCAATGTTTCAGAGTTACTCTGTGACTGGTGCAGACTCTAAGTGTAGAAATGAAATCCAGTATGGCTGAAAAGTTCTCAAGGAACGGTTTAGTCAGGCAGGTACTTTTACCTGCGGTATAAATATTGGCTGGATTTACAACTTGGATATGGTGGAAAACTTCAAGTCTAAATTAACCATCTTCTGGTTTTTGAGCAGAAAAGCTCAACAGAGTCCCAGCCATTTCACAGATGGAACATTTCTGCAGCGCATCTCACACAGGGAGGCCTCACAGGGTGAGCCATTTCAATGGCTCACTCCTGCAAGCCAAAATTATGCCCTCAGATACCTTTTGCAGAATCTCTGAAGTGCTTAACTCAGACCCAACCACAGGCTACAGCCCACAGGAGGGGAAGCTTTAGTTGCTGTTTAGACAAAGGTACCAACTGCCATGGGCAATGCTGCGCAGGAGTGGCCGAGTCCCTCGAGACTGCTCCTCGTTTGGGCTCTGCTCAGTGCAGCATTAGCACTGATGGTTCGTTAGGTGGGCTTTGGGGCTGGGCCATGTACACCTGTTGAAGCTGGAACGTTTACATTTATACTCACTACGGCAAATCCTCCCTCAGCATCATACCCTGTGTTCTTTGTGGAATCACAGCTGAAGGACCTCTTGCTCAAGGAACACTGTCCAAATTCTTCTGACAACCAGGTTGGATTAGGGTGATTCACTTCACGAATCAGACAGAACATGCCCTGCTCTAGCCACTGCTTTTCCATGCTGCTCAGAAGCATAATTTTGTAAATACTCCAAAATCCTACTCTCATGGGTCACAGTCATTTCATTTTGCCCCAGCCTGTGGCTGATTAATGCAAATTAAATCTCATGCCAGTCAGATCAAGCAATCTTCACAGTGTACAGTAATCCAGAGTTTCCACTAGAAGGCAAAAATGTTTTCACCAGTTGCTAATGTTTTCAGTAAAGGTCAGAATTCTAAATACACTAATATAAAAGAGAATCATTTAAAAATTCAATCACAATAATCTTTGATTTAAAAGTACAACTGAAAAATCCATCTGGGTTACTTAATTTTTTTCTGAGCTTGGTATATGTCTGAATGAAAACATTTAAAATGTAAAACAACAACCCAGCCTTTAAAGATAGATCTCTGCAAAAACAGCCAAGAATGTACTAAGCTATTTCCAGCAAATGGCCAAGTTAAACAATACACAATAACAAAATTCCCCTGACTAAAACCAGTGTTACACATTTCATGACTATTCACTACACTGCTTCTAAAGTGAGTTGGTGTATTGGGCCAGGATTTTAACTGGGTGTCAAGATCAGCTCATCATATTTTCTAACATAAAATACTCATTCCAGGCAAAGAATGGAAGTTAAAAAAAAAAACAAAACCAACACAACAAAACCCCTGCCCTAGGTTTCTCTGTCACCTGAAATTTTACTCAAATAATATACAAAACTTACCGTGTTAAATGCAGAATCACGTGTCAGAGGTCCTGGAATCCAGGTGAACTACATGATACACAGAACGTAATCCCAATACATAGATCTTCCTGTAGTCTTGCTGTCAATGTGACAGTACATCCTCTAACTGTATACTCATGTACAATAACTAGGATAGTAAATTTGGAATAATCAGTGGGTCTTGAAACTAATCCAGCAATTTTTGGTCAGGTAGAAGTCTTACCTGTATTCAGGAACATGGGGCTTTTCTAAGTAAAGTCTAAGAATGCAGATTCAGCAGAGGCTCACACTATTAGAAGTACATTATGTTATATTACATTTATTAACAAGGGAGATTAATGTTTTAACTGGCTGGTCTCAAAATTCATAGTTAATTGTGAAATTCAGAGCCTTTAACATTTTTGGGGTCCCTATAGTACCCAGTTCCAATAAATACTCTGGTATCATTAGAAACTTCATTGTGTAAGTCATTATTAAACAAAACATTTCAAGATGTAAACCCTTAAAAAGAGCAGTATATGTTCTGCTGAGGTCATCCCCCAGAATTGGTTTGGGTCAGTCCATTTTTTTATATGATTTTGAAACTCTAGCCTGCACAAAACTTTTTGTAATCTAATTCCATAAGACAAGATAGCACATCAATGGAAAAATGGTGAACTCTAGAGGCTCTTCCCTAAGAAAAATTCACCTTTTTTTATTTGGCAATCTTTAATGAAGAATTTTAGTGCTCTCTCCGAAATGATCAGGGAAATATTTGCTCTCTAGGCAAATGTCCTCTATCTATCTATGAGGTTCTAAATGTTGCTGCTTGCTGTGCCAGTTCATCCATCATCATTTTATGCTGCCATCGGTTGCCTGATCATATAGGCCAAAGCTGAACTCAGCAACATCCCCTTGGAAGTCTTCTTTCTTCTTTCAAACAATCTTGCCATAGGTTCCTGTGGGCCCAGCTCCCCCGCTGCCCAGGGTAGTGCCAGCATCACCTGCTGGACACAACAGACAGAGATGACTCCTCAGTTGCCCTTCATGTGGAAGGAGACCCCAAGAGAGCTCAGCAAGGTGCAACCAGCCCCAACAGCAGCCACACCCAGCAGGAAGCTCCTCAAACTGATTGGTTCCTGGTTGATGTAATCCTGGCCTCGCCCACCACCCTAACCATGACCACCTGGCAGAGCCGCAGAGACACAGGTGGGCCAGATTCTGCCTCTGGAACCTGAAACCAGTGGCGGAAACAAAACATTCTGCTAGGCTGTGACTCATTCACAGGTCAACTCCAGCTCAGGGCCCACAACTCAGGTCCCAGCACTTCAGTGGCTCTAAAGCAAGTATTGCTGAATAGCCAAATAACATTACAAGGTATCAGCTGCTTCATGATTGTCATTGTAGATACGGAATATTCTCCTGTTAGCCGACTGTCTTTGATTTAGACTGAGCTCACAATAAAATGTTTGGCTGGACAATTAGTAATTAACGCAAAGGGAGCCTGGGGACTTTGGTCCAGCTTCTAGTGGCTGCATTCTCCACATGCACAGCTATGAAGCATGAAAGCCAAAGACTGAGAGGGCAGGGAGAGCAATCTGTTACCTCCCCACAGGGCACAAGTCTATCCAATTTGGATCTGGCAAAGGTCTGAAGTGAAAAACACATGGCTGCTGCCTAGTGTCTCTGCGTCATGGAGCTAAAAGCAAGGGTCTATCAGTTGGGGCAGGAATATTTCCACATCAGTGCACTCTTTCATTTTTTGCCTTTAATAGTTAATGATTTGTTAAGGAGACAATGGAAATGTCTTCCGTGTTCGATTAAGCTTTAGGAAAAAAGGGACATCCTGAAAGACTTAACTATGAGACCTGTGTGAGGTAGATGAGAACTAAAGGGTTAAAAAAACTAATCGCGGGCAGCCATCAAGCAGCAGAGAGTAGCAAACACAGTGGACACAAACAGGTGATAAAAGACGATAAGAGAGATGACAAAATTAAGAAAATAAAGAACACTGTTATAAAGATTTATAGATCAGCTAAAGCAGAGCAAAATAAATGATAACAAGCACTGATAAAAAAGAAATGGGGCATCAGCCACATAAACACGCAGGGAACTTCAATGCTTCTGTATAGTACTATGACACTGCTTTGTTTACACCAGCATTGACCTTTTGCTCCCAAAGAAGTTTATTAACCATCTTGGTCTTTCTTTGTGTTGCTTTACTCATCAAGAGAAAGTTGTACAGGGTTGATTCTGATGAATGGCTTTTTCAGAAAGTCAAGTTATCCTTGACTAGATGCAGATGGCCTAGTAAAAAATGAATGCTGCCAGCAGACATTGTCTTTATCAGTAGTAAAAGTTCAGCAGGGACTAGACTTCCTCATCTCTGGCCAGAGAAACCTAGCCTCTGTTTCAGCACCATATCGCATATTGTCCTAATGAATTCTTGTAACACACTGCAGCCCAGATAAATATGCTTATATTAATGTTTTTTGGCAGTCTGGGGCATGGTACAGAACTGACACAAGTGTTTGGATTCTGCCTGCAGCAGACACTAGAAATTTATACAGCTTAGAAATATTCGACTGTTGTTAGGTTGTTTGTCCTGTGTGATGACCTTCAATATTGCCAACTGCAGCTCATCCTCCCCAGACTGGCTTCACAAAGGGGCAGCCTGCAGCAAGCCACGCTGGACTCCTGCAGCTCGGAGCGGGGTGAGGAAGCAGCTCGGTCACTAGGGGGTTTCATTCATTCCACAACAGTACAAAAACTAATTTGAGATTTATACTTCAGATGGTCCAGTGGACATTCACCAGGGCAATTCAAATCCTGCTGCCATGTGACCTTTTTTTTCTTTGATTCTCTATTAATTCTTCCTTCTAATAACAGAAACATGCATCTCCACAGTTCTGAGGTAATGAGCAGCAAGTGATTTAGAGCACACCTCTCTGCAGAGCGTGAAGCACCATCCCAGGCAGCCTCAAGGACAGTAGGAGCTTGGCCTTTGAAGAATGCCCCAGGCAACTAGACTTTTTAAACTCTGTAATTCACAATAGCTACCCAGATCTGTTTGGATAAATGCTGTAACTACAATAACAGCACAGTACCATATTCAGGCTACTGAACTACATTTTGAGTTGCATTACATGGTAGTCTTCAGCGCTGACTGCTGCTTTATAAGTCCTGTAACTTTCTGTTGCAAGTTAGGAAATTCCTTGTGCTGCAGCGGGCGGCTTGGCTGCGTGGCGTTCCCAGAAACACAGCTGTCCTAAAAGCAAGAAGCCCTCCAGGATGAGCCGTCTAGTGGCTAAGCCCGCAACAGCTCCCCTGCTCTAAACACGTCTCTGTGGGGCTGGAATGCTTGCCAGACAGTAGATAAAAACCTCTTTATTTGCCTTTACAATGTACCTTTACTGTGCAGCTAGACCGATAACTTAACCTGAAAACCTCAGCGATACGGTTAAAAATGTCAGAGACCTTCCTGGGAGGAAACATTAAGCAGACATGATTATTGTACAAGTAGAGCACGTGCACAAGGACACGCCATTTCCCAAGAAGCCCTGTGGCAGGATTTTGTCCAGGCAGTAGGTTGCTTTTTTTCTGTAGTTGTTTTTCAACATTTCATTCAAATGAATGGGAGTTCTGGGGAATGACTCAGATGAGAATGAGCCATAAAAAGAAACAGCCTGAGAAAAAATAAGTTGTATTTCTCTCCCGCACCTCCATACTAAGGTGTCTCAGTGCTCTGGTTTTTTATAATCCCCTTGCATCAAAAGGGCTTTTTTGATGCTGGGGAAGGGCAACTAGTTCTAGATGAGATTTATCCAGTCATCCATGCCAGGGTAATCAGCCAGGTCTGTGTTACTGCTCAGGCTGTTTTTGCAGATCAAGATCTTGGTTCTGCCAGAGTTCTGCAGAACATAACTAGACCGTTTCACATGAAAAACGGTGATGCTATGAAGTTATATTTATACCTATGGGATAGGCATTTAGACACCAGGAATAGAAAAGCCCTGTCTGGGACCACACCTTCCCATTCAAGATTTTCAGTGCCTTTAAACACTTGTCTTTTAAAGCCTCATCTGTGGCTTGCAACCTCCTCAGGGTAGAGTCTTCCTGCTACTCAGTGTTCCTACAGCACCTAGCACAAGATCTGTCCATGTTATATGTGTCTTCTAGATCATCTTTTAGACATCCTCACTGCTCAGAGCTCTTTGAGGTGTCAAAGCTAACTCTTTTAGCAGCAGAAGCTGCATTTGTGTTTGGACTACAATCTATATAGAAAACTGCACATTATTTATTTGATGCTCTGGCTTGCTTCCAGCTGCCATGCTGGTCTTGGTTCCCTCACCACCATCATTTAACAACCGGACTGTGCTGGTGGAAACACACCTGCTTGTCAGCAGAGAGATGGCCAAACCGCGCACGTAAAGCTAGGCTTCATCATGCTGCTATTCGAAGCCATGGAATTTCTGCCAGCTTTTTCTGTGGGAATTGACACGGGCTGTGCTGACAACATGAAAGTATGCAAAGCCCCGTACAAGCAGAGAAGAACATAACCTTTGTGTATTTTGTCTTTGTCTCATACAAATCATATTCTAGCCAACTCTGTTCTTTCCTCTATTACAAGTAGTCTTTCGTGAAATTTATTTTTTTTAATTATTTCTGTTTTTTCTTTTGCTGTCTCTTCCTGTGCTTTGCATTGGTAACTTGCAAGAAGACAAGCTGCTTGGGAGGATAGAAGTTCTTCAAAAACCTGCTTCTTAGCAAGTCTGCCAAGGGCAACTCACTAGTGAAGCCAAGGGTAGCACTTGGACCGGTGCACTGAGAGTACACGTGTTTGTCTGCCAGGCTCCTCTCCCTTTCAAACTGTTCCGGCAGTTTCCTTTTGTCCCTCACAGGAGGCTGCCAACAGCCCTGGTAAGCCTCCCCCAGATGCCCAGAGCTGCTCTGCCCCACCGCTGAACAACTGGGGCTCAGAGCACTCGCTGTGGCTATTGGCCCACCGTGCCTGTCCTCTGGGTTTATCTCAACTCTACCCCCGGTTTTGTCACTGTATCCTTCAATCCCCTCTCTCCCCATAAAAGTGTCTAGCTGTCTCTTAAACTCACTTTACCATTTGCTTCTTTGACCTCACTTGGCAACTTATCCTTGTGTTTATTATTTGAGGTGGAATAGTTCTGGCTACATTCCTGGTTTTACTCTTAATTGTCTAATTTTTAGAATGGTGTCAGTGCAGTTGAGATTTGGGTTTGGGCTTTTTTAAACTTGTTGCTCTAGTGACCAGGTCTTCTGTTTCATTAGGCTCCTTTGTGTCATCAGGACTTCCAATAACTAAAAGAATCCTAATGAATCTTTTATTGGATGTTTCCAAATATTGCAGCTGGGCTTTCTTGTCCATTAGTGCCATTCTGAGCTGCAGACACTGCCTTTAATTACCTTTTTGTTAATTGGAGGGGAGGGAGGGGGAAGGAGGATTTTCCCCAAGCAAGGAAGTGTTCCCAGACTAAAATGTTGAGTGATTGTCTCCGCTCATCCTTGCCTCAAGGGGAAGGTACAAACAGGGCTCACGCAGGACTGAGCAACAGAACTTTTCCATGTTCTCTGGCAGCAGACTTCTGTCTGCTGGTTGCTTTTGTACACCCACCTCACGCTAAGCCCAGGCAGCTCTGAGGTGTGGGGCTGCAGACACCTTCTTGGAGCCCCTCGACCCACTCCAAAGCCTTGTTGGGCTCTTGGAGAAGGTGCTGGGAGCAGCTTGCTTACCATATTGGATTTGCTGTCAGGTCACACTGATGACAGGAAAAGACTGCACGTGGTGGGGATTTCTCAGTGCCTGTCTGGGGAAAGGGAAGGAGGAAGAAACGGTGGTTTAAGGCACCTACCTGCATCTTCAGGAACTGTTCCCAGTTGCTGTAATGTTGGCTGGTGGAACAGTGAAATCCTGAAACAGATAGGCCTGGTTGGAGTGGCTTCCAAAATGAACAACTCACCTAACCCATCATGGAAAGAGAAGGAAAGAGCTGCTGCTTTGCAAGTCTCCCCTTCCCCTTACAGGAACCCGTATGTATCTGAAGGACAGACTGCCTTCAGGTTGGCTGCCTAACTGCAGTGAGGTAACACCTTTGTACCCCGTTTGGTCAGTACCGGCCATACCTTAAAGAACATGAAATGCACCAGAAGTAGACCACATGGTTATAACCCAGGCACATCAGCTCTCATGTTTTCCTGAAGTAGAAGGGACACTGTGCTGGATTCACCTGCCTTCAAAACACTGGTGCAAGAGAACCTTTGAATCCCAGCTGACATCATCAGAAAGAGAAGAGATTACATTCGCTTTCCTACCCAACACATCTTGTACGCCATGCAGTGACAAGAAAAAGTACAAATGTTATTTATGTAAACAATATTCTCCATTCTGGGGGCTATGGAGGCCGCAGGACAGGAACAGTGTGCCAATCACAGCCAGACATTAACCACCAGCCAAAATAACATCGGTCACTATTTTCAGTTTAAGAACAGAAGGCAGAGGCATAAAAGATTTGCTCAATTAATTGTGGGATTGAAAATTTTCCAGAGAGCCAAGGACACTTGTAAGATATAATAGAGTGCAGCCCCCTCATCTTTCATAGGGAGGTCAAGCTCACAGAACCTCGGCCTGCTGAGCAGTTTCTGCTCGCTGCAAAATGAGGAATTACGTGCTGCAAGAACCAGTGTCCGGGGGCTGCTTCTGAGAAATCCCTGTAGTCAAGCCCTTCAGTAAAGGTGGCTTACCTTGCTGATAGTCCTGAATGCAGGGAAATGGAGAGAGGTAAAAAGCCTCTCGTGACAAAGACT
>JAVSBS010025839.1:22944-71372 GCA_033124195.1 Coracias cyanogaster
TGCAAAAGAACTAGGAAAAAAATGTTTAAAATCTTGTAAACATTTACCATTGTCCTCACGGTACCCCGCAGGCCAGGGGATGTAATGATCACCAAACAGCAGAGTAGCAATACGCACTTTCACTGAAGAAGCGGCGATAGCAAAACCGAAAGGACACGCTTCATCTTTTGTAGCCATCTACCGTCACTATATGGCACGCGATTCGCTAAGCAGCAAACCCATGGCTGCAGTTATTTACAGGTCACTGGAAGCCTGGCCTGTGCTGCAGTGGCGTTTTGGTTGTATTTCACAAAATATACTTTTATTTATGTTTGACTAAGTCAGGCATAACTGGAGGCTGATTTTTCTTTTTTTGGCTTTTAGTATAAACACTCGTGGCAGGGCTCTATTTTGGGTGCAGACTGAAAACCAGATTGTTTTGTAGTTGCAGAAGACTGCTGGGTTAATCAGAGGACATTGTTACTGCAACTGAACTTTTCTCTCAGGAAAGCAGGAGGAGTTGCTTTATTTTTAATGCTGTGCAGTTTTATGTGCACCATTCGCTCCAAATATTTGATGTTTGCCACACTTGTAAAGAGTTTCTCCAGAGAGATGCTGTCTTTTGGCAGCAAAAGATAAAGTTGACTGATATAAATGAGTCGCAGTACCCCAACAGTAATTAACAGTGATGCAATACCCATGCGAAAAAGAGGACTTGAAGAATTAACTGTTGAGTTTTCTTGACGATGCAGCTGCACTTTAAGAGAGAAAGCTCAACTCATCATAGAACTCCATTGTGTACATTAGAGAAAAAAGCTTGGCAAGATACATTAAAGATTTTTGCTAAAGAGATACAAATATTTTGCAAGGTCAAAGGGCGTCGAGGCAGGCTGTACTTACTTCCAAAGAAAAGCAGGCAGTATGACAAAGAAACAGTAATATTTTTTTATCTTCATTTTCACACTTCATCATCTAAGGAAGACTGTCTTTTTCAACCTGCTGAACTGATTTAAGCCACCCCAACTCTAAGTTAACTTTTACTTAAAAGTCAGTCTATGACATCCTAATCTAAGAAGTTATCTGTGCTTACGGTTTCAGCGCAGTTCTACAGAAGGCCAGTCCTGCTATTTATACACTGCATTTTACTGTTCTATAAAGTTCCGACACAAATCTTGCGAGTTGAAAGAAAAGGAATAGTTTGGTAAGAACAAGAATGATTGAAGCAACTGCTTTATAGCACAATATGAAACTTGACACTGTTTTCTGCTGCCACCATGATTCCCAAGTGAGATGGATAAATTGTGGTCAAGACCTGGACAGGTTAACTAGTGGTCATCCATGCTGGTGGTACCTTTATATACAAAAAAAAAAAAAAGGATACTATTGGACAGGGCATTTGAAATTTAATACCAGACATGAAACAAGACATCTGTTGGACTCTCATTTGTTTCTCTTTGAATGGGCTTTAATTGAAAGCTCAGTGAAAAATGCAGGTTACATTCTTAGTGTTATCAATAGTTTGTAACAGCAACAACATCAGAACAGTGATGCATCTAATATTTATACACTTTCTAATTTTAGATGTCTAAGAGCAATACATTATCAGATATATATACACACAATTTCAAGCAATTAAAAGTAAATAATAAACCCCTCCTCCCAAAACCCTGAAACAATATATTTCCTTACACTAATAATGTCTTTTTCACATATACTTGACAAAGAGTCTTTTTAAGTTACTTATCTTAAGAGTAATCTGTTAATGGAGATCCTGGACCAGCCCCATTAAAAGTTCAGTTTTAAGTTTATACAGCTTGCTAGCCACATAACCAGTGTGGCTTTACATTGTAAACAAATCCCAAATGTCTACAATGATTGGAATTAGTTTTGTGTACAGAAGATCTATGCATCTCATGATAGAATAAATTTAAACCAATACATTAAAGAGAGAGAGAGAGAGAAAGGTGGAGAGATAATTGACAAACAAAACAGTTTGGGGGGATCAGTTATGTGATTATTTAAAAAACAAGTTAACTTAATGGTAAGATTCTTATTTTCTGTACAGAGAGGCTCTGGTTCATCTAGCTTTAGCTGCTCTAGAAATATGTCCTTTAAAAAAGGCTTGATTTCTGAAATTCAAAAGCAGAGCTTCCAAGTTTAAAAGCTTGCCCTTTGGCAGTACGAGTACAAAATTTACCAAAAGTATCTCAGGTGATTTTGCCATCCCATTTTGTGAGGACAGCTGTACTAGCATTTGGAAACCTCAGCACATGTACCGGTGAAGTAAGCAAAAAGCTTACCTTCCACAGGGAGGAATCACCCTACCCACTGCAGGAGTTAAAAAGGTACAACAGCTTGTACCTAGAACAGTTCAAGTGAAAATACAACCAGAAAACTGGAGACAGATGGGAAAGGTAAGCACAGTTTATAGTCATCTTGAAACTGTGGCGATCTCGCTTACTTTTTAACAAAATTACAAATAAAAATCTCTTGAACTTATAGAATAGAACTTGTGTAAGTCCAAATGGAAGACCAGGCTGAGCAGAATCCTACAGTTTAGTTAACTTGTGTCAAATGGGATGCGAAGACAGCTGCAGCTTTCTGACAGAGGTGATCGAAGATGGCTGATAAAGTTTGCAGTAGCTCATAATGTCCCATCTGGTTTATTCACTTGTTTGAACTGTCTAAAGGGCCAACTGCAGCTTAGTCATGTTCCTCTGGTGCATGTTGTGATGACGAACTAATTCATCAGACCTGGCAAATTTTTTTTGACAGCTGGGCCACCGGCAACTGAAAGGCTTTTCACCTGTTAACAAAACACCCTGTTATTAACTGGGTTACAGCTCGCCTGAGACACTGCTATCCGTTCTCCTTCTGCAGGCTGTGAGGAGCTAGGCAGCGCCCCTGTCCAGAGGAGAGGCATCCCGGGCTGTCCTGAGAGGGTGCGGGAGTGCCCGCAATTCCTGCTCACATCAGCACTTTCCTACATCTCCCTCAGCTGATGTTTCCCAACAGCCTTTTCCGACGACGTAGAACATTTTGCAGTGGTTCAGTCCTGAAGACAGGCCCTTCCTGAACACCGTGTCGCCATGTCTATGCTACTCTCAGCTCTTGAACGAACTAGTTTAAAAGTCATTCTGGCAGTCACACAAGCTTCAGTCATACCCTGGACTGTGGTGCAGACACACTGTGAGTCACTGTGAAAATCGTCAGTGACTATTTAGAGCTTGACCTCAAGTCAAAGCGAGTTTTTCCAGCTAATTCAATGAGTTTGGAGTGAAGTTCTTCAAAACCAGTGACTGTAAGCAAATATGGTAGAAGCAACAGGAGTTCAGCATGAAGTCTGCTGAGCCAGACGGAAAGTTTCCCACTACTGTCTAAACAGACTCACATCTATGGGAGATGTTAAAGGCTTAAAATGCTCAGTACTTTTCTAACATTCCCATGAGCATAATATTCACTAAAAATGACCCCAAGCAAAGCACATTCAATTTTGACATGAAATGCCATCACCTTTTTACAGCTTAATCTGGTCTCTCCGTTTTCTACAGTGTTTAAGCAGAATTTCAGGCCGCGTTTCTGATGCTTCAGGAATGCTGATGGAATGCTTTCATTAGCTCAGAGCGGTGCCTGGTGACTCATGGGTTTTTTTAGAACTGCATTTTCCTTTTTTTCCCCAAAAATAAATGCGATCTTTTAAAGCAGGTTCAGCTCTGGGGCTGGGCTCTTCAGTGCTGACTACACTCCTCATACTCTCCAACTCAAGACACACTGGGGTGGTACGAGCTCACCCAGACATCTTCTCCTCTTCTTTGCCTCACACTTGGTGCATTTCACAAACATTCAAATTCAGGAAAAAGCTGATCTGGGATTGGCATGAATGTGTATTCTGTTGGAAAATCCCATTAAATATATTGGGGGAGGAGGATGTTTACAATTTACTTTATCCACTTAATACACATGCTGGCAAAAGCATCAACTACCTCACCTGAGTGTATGAAACAGTATGGGACAAAACTTATCTGGTCCAAGCTACTGGTAAAAATCACAGACTGTATCAAGTGGCTTCTTTCATCTCAGCAGCATTAGCAAAACCACCCTGTGAACTGACACGAGTTATCTATTTCTGGCCGGTTTTCACTGAACGACCACAGTAAAAGCAGCACAGTTTTGCCGTGCCACAAGCAGTCCCGGTTGTCCTGTCCAACAACGGGCAGCAATCTCTGTTAGTGCTGGGCACAAATTATTTTGCACAGCTTCATCAAGGTTCAGCATGGAGCAAGTTAACTTGAACTAGGCAGTTTGTTGCAAAATTTTGGGGATATAAGAAAGAAAGGAATGAAGCTACAGGGCAAGATGGAGATGAAAAATCCCCACCCACCACTCATGCTCATTCCCTTCAGGATATGTGTATTTTACAGTCAAAGGAGCATGACACAGCCAAAAGCACCGGCAGGAGCATCACCACAGCAGCGCACAGCTGGGCTGCAGAGCGCGCACAGGACCTGAGCCAGTGGCAGACGGCAAGCCCACGCAGAGCTCTGTGCTGTGAGGTTACCAGAGCACAAGTGAGGTTGCTTTCAGCAATGAGTGCAGTGTTGGCTTGGGTCACGTGGAGCAAGGAAGAACTAGAACAGGGAGATGAGTTTCACTAGAAAACAGAGAGCAAGTTCTTCACTCATTTAGCTAATCTGGCAAAAAAACACTGGAGTCGTGAAAGTCTTGAACTGGCAAGTCAGTCTGCAATGAAATGTGGCACAGAATCAAGTTTATCCTGGCTTGCTAGCATGTGACAACTGCTTGCTATTTTGTCTCTACCGGAACGTTGTCTCTTGCTGATCAAGAAAATATCTTTCTTCACACGAATGCACACAGACCCGGGCTCTGCAACTCATCTTGGGACTACGGGGGAACCCAGGAACACAGCCATGCCCTTTACCATGTGCAGATTGAAAGTGCCCTTATTTGGCACTTATTGGCACTTATTTGAAGCATTTATTTGGCCAGCGCCACAGAAAATGCCATTGTTCTCAGGTGAATCATTTCCTTTATTAAAATTTCTCTTTTATTTCTGAAAGTCTTTAATATGTGTGTTTATGGTCTAGAAGAGAAAAAAGAATTCTTAGCAGGGAGGGAAAGATTTTCAGGCTCATTGTCCATCTGTACAGGGACTGAATTTAAAAGGTTAACACCAGTATAGAAAACCCGGTGACATCTAATAACATGCCAAAGTGCTCGGTGAACAATCACTTGGTAAAAATACCGCATACACAGTGGAACGGAACAGAAAATGTCAGTTCATAGAAATAATTCTAGTACTTAAAACTAAAATATAGAGGTTGCTGCAGTTGCTCCTTAACGGTGTTTACATGTACATGAAAGCAGAGTAGACTAAAATGGCCTCCCTATTTTTTTCCCTGTATTTATATGAAATCTTATGGTTCCTGCAAAAATGTCCTTGAATATTTGAGTAATCTTTTACTTCAGTGTCTGTCAGTGTGAGTTTGCAAAAGGCACTCCTTTTATCTTCTGGAAAGATTACAGTGCAAGCAGCAGCAGCAAGGGCTTTGCCGTGCTATCCTGCATCAGGCTCAGCTGACACTTAGGAGGAGCATGAGTAGGCACGAATACTTTAGATTACAGACCTTTGGCTGAAGCTAGAATTAAAATTTCTCTCCTGTAGGGTTTTTTTCAGTAAAGGCAGTAGATCAGCTTGACATTTGTGGGCTGAGACCATGATGTTCATTTGACAATAGCTGACAAAATATATTTTGCCAAGCTGAAATTTCTTTAAACATTAAGAAAGAAAGTGTAGTTTCCAAAATCACCTCAATCCCTTTGTGAAAAGTGACTCTGAGACTTGGGGAATGTAGTCACGCTGAAAAATCAGCACACCCTGAAATTCTTTCTGTTGTTTTGAATATTTAACTCCTGGCTAAGAGACCTTCTAATCATACAATTTACAAAAACATTGATTTAAACTTTTAAAAGTAATGAAATATAAATGTGAAGAAAAGTTTACGCACTTGTTTTACCTGTATGAGTCCTGGTATGAGTCTTCAGATGATCAGATCTGGAGAACTTTCTCTGACAGGTTTTGCACTGGAAAGGCTTCACACCTGAAAAGACACACACACACACACAAATCTATTCTTATATCCCAGCACCTTTTGGAAGGGTGAATAAAATCAGCTATTTCTGAATTTTCAAAAGCCTGTAACTGCTCCTCCCAGCTTCAAGCCTACACATTACAGAAAGTCATTGATCAGGCTACCACCACTTTGTAACCCGCTCTTCCACCGTCTGGCTCTGAAGCATCCAAACAGCACTATCAGAAACAAACACTTGCTTCACACTTTTGGGCTAAGGAGGATCTGCAGACGCAGTTAATTCTGACCTGTGGCTTGGCACTACTGGCATCACGTATGAGCAAATATGACATAAGAAGAATAGAGGTGCAGAGGTCTATTATTATACACTCCCAAAAGGCTTAACTTCTTTTACACTTCTACTACCTACTTTACACACTACACGTCTTGGGGACTGCTTAACACAGATACATTCTAGCACGCCATTGCTAAAAATGTATCACCCCATCAGCTCTCAGAGACACTTCATGTATCTCTCAATAACTCCATTTTAAGTGGGAAATAACATCTTTAGCAAGAGATGTAGTAGGCAGAAATCCACCACAGAGAAGCGTGTAGACCAGCTGTCGGGCCACTCCCTGATGTACAGGAGACCCAAACGCAATTTCTTGCTGTGCCTCAGCCAGAGGAATACTCTGAAGTGCTTTCTCATGCTCCATGCAGATCCCCTCATGGAGTCACCACCATCTCCTCTCCCGTGACTTTGAGAAGGGCAGCAGTCTGCCCTGTCAATCTAATCTACATGTCCAGGAACTCCTGAAATGCGGAAATGTGCTGTCTTGACATCTCCATAAAATGGCGTATGAGCAAAAAAAACAACTTCCTGAATCTGGACTGAAGTCTCAAGTAGTTTTGGTTTTCCTGGAACATTTCACCCAAGCAAATGCTTCACAGAGAAAGACACAGAAGTCTGGCTAGGAGCCTGCCCCACTCATGACTGCTGCTGCCCTCTCCACTGTATGTGAACTGCCATATGTGAACTTTCCAGGCTCTTTGAGCAATCCAACCAGCCAGATCTTTGACATTTCTCTCCTTGCTGCTCCTAGAAACCTTCTCTAGTTGGCAGAATTTTAAAAAGGCTCAAATCTAAGCTTAAGTGGTTTGCTGAATTAGGGTCATAAGCACAATAGCTGCCATGGCTTTTCCTTCTCGGCTTCTGCTTTCCACACATAAGTGCACAGTAACTTCACCAGCCTTTCATGCACATACAGCACTCACCGTGAGTGCACTGCCACGAGAACACCACAATACCAACAGGAGCATTTATCAGGTTACTCAGGGGCAACTTCTTGTAAAACTGATTGGTTTTTAAAAATAATATATTCTCTATACGGGGGATGCAGTACAGAGCAAACAGTTTCATTAAGAAAGCTGTTTCAAAAAGATGGTGCTAGGATGGAAGGGTCATCTATACAACCACAGCAGTGCTGAAACAAAAATCTAGCTAGAGCCCACTCCTAAAGCTTAACTTCAATATGGGCATTGTGTATGAGCAAACACAACATCAGAAAAATAAAAGTTTAGAAGTATACCACTTGGATCGCAATTTGCACATAAAGATGAACTGTAATGAGTAGAAATGTGTTATCAACAAACCTGTGTGTCGTCTTTGGTGCCGTTTGAGTTGATCTGAACGAGAAAATCTTCGTTCACAGTCCTTAAAATCACACTGATAAGGTTTTTCACCTGTGAAGGACAAACAGTTTGTCAGAAAATGTGGCTAAATGAGGGAACACGTCAACTAGAATCAGAAGGTGAAACGTGTAACCCTAAAAGACTCAGACCTCCCTCCTGCCTGAAGCAGTCTGGTGGAACACCAGGACTCAGGCGCTATAAAACCCCAGGACTGTGCTGGAACCAGTGGGGAAAGGCTGGCATCGTTCTGCTGCACTGACACTGGGATCAAGTCTGCTCATTCTAAAAAACTAGTCCATTAAGTTAAAGCTACAAAAAAAATCACGTTGCATGGCTTTTGTTTTTAATTGTTTTCTGCTGGAAAAGGACACAAATCTCTTGTTTTGTATTTCTCTGAAACCATATTAAGCCCTTTCCACCTGTTCCAGTTATACCTCATTTCTACAAGGGAACAACTTGCTGTTTGCTCTAAATTGGATTTGAAGCAAAAACTAAATAACATCCATGCAGGTGGCAATTTTAACCACACTAAATGAATTAAAAGAAAGTGGGCAAAATTCAACCACAGAAAAATACATATTCTTCCCCAAAACACAAATGATGTTTCCTTCATAAAGCACCATTAAATAGAATTTCTCATGTAGCCGCACACCTCCCACAGGCAAGCCTACGAGTTATTGCAAAGCCTCATGTAAACACGAGCTCTTCCTCCACCTCCCCTACGGTTCAGCAGAGATCCCCAGGATGGATTTTCTCTGGGATGAAAAGTGAGATTCTGACTTTTAAAAAAAATCAAATCCTCACCAGTTAGTGTCTCAAACGAACACGTTTTTCAGTGCAAAGGACTTCACCAACCACATCAACATGCAAAAAGAAATGCAGCGATCGAGGTGCTTGAGGGAAGAGGGAAACACCGCTGGCACATCACAAACTGCAGATATAATTACATTTATAGCTGCACAAAGCCTGGTTAGAGTGCCACAGCCCTGCGCAGAGGCCTCAGCACAAGCAGTAACGGAACATCTCCCACTGCAAAGCTGGGAGGATCCAGGGTTTTATCTGGAAGGTACACATGAGGCCAGCTGGGACCTGCTTTGTCTACCCAGGAAAGCTGGGATATAAAACAAAGGTCCAGTAGGAAGGACCCAAAGAAAAACATGAGCTGAATTGCGCAGTGGATTTAATTTCTTTGGGTGTATTTTTTAAACACATATCACTTTCACAAATTTCATTGCAAGTGTCTGCATTTCTGATTTGTTATGAAGAGGAACTGTATTCTGGTTGTACTGGTGTTCTGAGGCACCAGCGCAAACTATTGCAGTTTAAAGCAGAAGCCTTCTGATCGAGGTGACACCGTATAAGTAGCATATTAAGAAGAGCATTCCAAATTCATACCAGCGTGGCTAAGATCAAAATGTCACAAATGCAACTAAATCTGCAAGAACAAGCCAACTTCCTGCGATGGTCACCCAAAGGAGTTTACTGATTCTGAAACCTAGGTGTGGACAATTTCCATGTCTCCTGTGCTTAATTTATTAGCATAAGGGATTAAAGCTGCCACAGGTGTTTGAAATAGTCCCGTACACTTTGACCGCAAGGACTCCCCGGGGGGTGCCTGCTTTTCAGAAACCACTTACTTCTAAGGAATTCAGCCCTTTGGCAGATTTAAGAGGGGGGATGTCAGCAGAGCAGAATGCAGTGACAGGATGATTGTCTGCTAATTGCAATATAAACGCAGAAGATGGTTAAGGAGGTATTTGAATAAAACAGTACAGCAGGTCTGATGGCATGCACATGAAACTATTTCTTTAAATACTTTGAAATATAGTATTTACTAAATTAAAGACAAATTAAACCAATGTATATATTAAAGGAATCAATCCAAGATGCTTATACAGAGATATGATGACCGCATAGAAAACAAAAACAAACAAGAAGAGGCAGAATATTGGGACAGAAATCCAAATTCCCCTTTCATTCTACACCTTCCACGCCAGCTAGTGCCAAGCCAAATGCCTGCCAAAGCCAAGTGTCTCATACCTGTTAACTCCCATCAGTTTCACCAGAACAGGATGACAGAAATGTCCACATTAGAAAAAGTCTGTCGGTACCTCGTTAGATCGCCACACCCAGAGGGGTTAGAGCATTGTCTAGTTTCCCCAGGCCTATTAACGCCTCTCCAGTAAAAGGCTGAAGTCTTTTAATGCATTAAAAATATCCCATAATGCTGTCACCTTCCTATGTGACCACATACAATTTCAAAAGAAGACAGGAGATGAAGATGACGCTTTACCAGTCCTTCCACCTGCAACTTGGAGGCTTCCATGATTACTGACACTTCATTACTGAAAGGGCACACAAAAGAAAGGCTACACTTAGTGCATAATGAAATAGTCCAGATGAGAGAGGATAGAGGGAAGAGCAGTCCTTTAATATCTAGGAAAATATTTAGAAAAAATAAAGCACAGTAACCACAGAACAAGTATGAATCAGCCCTTGCAGGTATGCCAATAAATGCATCTAAAAAAACAAATCTATTTGCTCGAAAATAGTTGACATAAACTAGAAGAAGCACGCACATTTTCCCTGGAGCAAACTAACGTGCACAGATGCATGGGAAGCAAACATTCCTCCTGCTGTAGCCATTGCACAAAACGGTGGCAATCATTGCATTTAACTAAGGAGAGCTGCCAGAGCAAAAGCCCGCTGCTAACAAGGAAACATGAGGAGAGGAGCCTGATTTTGAGAGCAGAGAATGCAAGTCTGAATGCAAATCTGAAGGCTTGTTTATACTCTCTTCACCAGTTTCAACCCTTTTTCTTGCATACCTACTTAATCAAATGAGCACAACCCCACATTCACAAGTTTACCTCGCTAACATAACATTTTTCTATTAAATATATTTAATATAATTAAGTTTTCTTTAGAAAACATAGACAAAACACACGTTTCTTTATTTAGTAGGAAGCCTTCATAGGTAGTGGTCCCTGTCATCTTCACACCAGAGTTAAGGTGTGAATTGTCATGACCGTTTTGAAACTAATCATGTATTTTAAATACATAAGTATTGCTATTTTATGCCATGGAAACGAAAGCCTAAGAGCAGCCTACGCTGGTTGAGGTGCAAGGTCTGTGCAGCCCAGCAGTCTCCCACCATGGCTTGCTGGAGATGCCTGCAGGAGAGCAGAAGACAGCGAGGATGCAGCAGCACTTTCCCTGGAGCCTCTCCTACTATCCAGCAGTTCACGAGTCAGCAACTTTCTGAGCCAGAGGTGGCTTTCTATTTAACCCTTGTTAATGGAGTTTCTTTCCATTAATTGGTCCCATTGTTTCTTGCACCCCTGTAAGCTTTCAGCTTCCCCTGGATTCTGCAGAATGATATTTTGTGGCTCGAGTGTGAAGCTCAGTACTTCAAAGCAGCACTGGTGCAAGAGCGCTATCCCCCAGCTGCCACGCCGGACTCTCACAGCGGAGCCCGCGCGGTTCCCAGATCCGGCACAATCACACCTCCTTACCAAATTACCACCTCTGCACACAGAGGATGCAGCGCTGCCTGTCAGAGGTGCTGTAATGGTGAACTGCACTAATGACTGTAAGGCTTTTAGCAGCACGGTGACACATGCCATAGTAAAAGGACTTTTGCTTTTATCAAAGCAAAGAAATCATTATTAGATTATTAGCATACAAATCATTATTGGACTACATTACTTAAACCTCCTAGAGCCTCAGAAGTTCACCACCAAGAGCCACATTCCCTACCACATAATGGACAATCTTCCTGCTTTACAGGTTCTCATACTTCAGCGTACAAACTCATGCCTGCAGTTGGGCACATCTAGGCTGAAGAATCCCTGGCACACAGTTAGAGGATATTTTCTCTGCAAAGATGCTCAGCTTTCTGTTAGGATAAATCCGGTTTTGCCGATGTGTGGCACTGAACCCTTTTGGGTTCTTGCTTTCCGGGAAGAATGCTGATGTTTCCACCATAAATGAAATTTATGGAGGTCTAGACACCAATTTGTTTCTGCAAAGAAGTCTCTGAAGTCTGCCACAGGACGACAACTCACACTAACGGCTGTACTGTTGAAAAGTTGTATGTATTTCTGTGTTTCCTCTCAGAGGCCTATCTGCCACAGCAAAATACACCAAGATAAGACAAAAGCTTTTGTGGCTGCACATGCTTCAATGAAGGCATTGTTAGCAGTGGATAAGCAGCCTTGGAGGGTACAAGATGTCAACATACTTTCAACTAAGTCTATGTTGAAACATTAGTAAAAACGGATGACAGAATCTGATTTTGTGTTTCAGAGCCCTGCTTGATTTTGCAATAGTACAACTGGTGAGGAACAGAAGATCTGATTAATCTCTTACAGAAACAAAAAAGATAATCAAGAGCCAACATTATTCTGCAAAGATACTATCTGCTGGCTTAATATCAAATATATGTAACAGCTTGTTTTCAAATTGTGTTAATAATCTTAAAAGTTCACCTACCACTACATGAAGAAAGGGGGAAGAGTTTCAAAGGGATGAGTGAGTCCAGAATCACCTTATAGCAGGACCAGTAAAATCTTCTGTTGGCTGTAGAGAGTTATACCAAACACAACCACACTATCCTCCACTGTTGCTGACACCTGACAGCTCTCCTGACTTTAGACCGGCTCAGCATGATTCCTCCACATCAAAACATTGAAGCAGAAGAAGAGACACATCCTTCTGTTTAGTAAGAATATTAGGTGTTAAGTCTTCCAACTACTTTCTGTCTAATATGCTAATTCCATCACGTCCAATTTCTGTACTTAGCAGAGAACTCAAGAATGGGGTTTTGGAGTTCAGCACAAAACAGAAAGATGATCAGAGAGCCCAAGAGACAGCCACATAATTATCAACACAAATCAACAATCTCACTCTTGTCATACCAGCCCCTTAAGATATCCCCTAACATATAAAAAAAAAGGAGGTGGAGAAAAGAAAGAAGGTACAGATAAGTGTGAACTGTAGCTACTGTAACTGTTATCAACAAGACACACAGAGTCTTCACAGCAATGCTTGATCTGCCCATGGCAAAACCTGGTTTCTAAATTTTGCTTGTGACAGCCAGCTTTTCCACAAGCAGGAGACATAAATCAGGGTTAGATAAAGACGTGAAGTTACACAGGAGACTGCAAATGGATTTGCATCACAGTCAGTTCAACTGCCCAGGATTCCTGAAGAGCATGGGACTGAAAAAGATTATTATGGCCACCAAGTCCAGACTCTCCACCACACCAAGCAGCCAAGAAAATACGTTAACTCAGAAGTGTTTGTAGACTACCCACTCCAGATGCTCCCATACAGTATAGTTCACCGAGCGCTCCTAAAAACTAGGACTAACAGACAATAGGAGACAATACACGAAGGGCATCATATTCTAAGCCTCTACAGCTGCCAGGTACCTGGTAGGTAAGATTGCCAGACAATAATCACAGGAAACGGCTAGTACCCTACCACAGGCTGAGGACAAAACCCTGTCAGCCTGATAAAGGGGACACTCCCTTCTGATCCTAAAGCTGAATGCACCAGCCAGGCAAGTTACCGCAGCAATTCTCTTACCAGCAGTGCACCATCTACCCCTTGCTTCCTCTCTCTGGCTGGAACCAGCCTCAAAAGCTTACAAAGTCTTACCAATGGCAATGTTTGTGTCAAGAAAAACAAGCTTTGGGAATCAAGTTGGCCTCTTGTGGAAAGCAACTTGCAAAGGTTTGAGAAATAAATAGGTTTTGTTGACACCATCTCAAAATATAGTGGCACTGGTACAGAAGAGGTGTTGGAGAGGACAGGGACCAAAAAGATTTATCTTACACCCCATTCCACTAGTCTGTAAACTGAAGGAGAAGGGAGGGACATGCATGACCTCAAAGACAATGGGAGAAGACTCTCTAGGGATGCTAGTTGGCCATAGTCCCATCTCCTATGTCTTGTGGGGCTTTCGTGGCTCTACGTGCCTTGATTTTATGTGGTATGATGCTGGAAATCTTCTCCAGTTAAGGAAAAAAAAAAAGATCTAGGCTGAAGTCCTTGTGATAGATCCAGAAATAAAATAGCGAAAGCCAAGCAACTAAAACAGAATAAAATGCAGGACCAGAAAAACTAAATTATGACTGTTAACTTAGAGAGTAAATAACTTTAGGAATGAAAGAAATAGTAATCATAAGGAAAATTCAGAACCGTTTAGGCATACTCAAGATAAATACCATAGTTAGCGGACCCCAAAAGATCTCAAAATTTTCTTCTGTTTCCAATGTATTAACAGAAAATAGAATAGCATTTCTGTAGACTTTCAGCTCTAAAGACTACATTCCAGTTACAACCTAAAGTATCTCAAATGTGTAATCTCAGCAACACTGAAGATGCCTATCTGAATATTTTGTGAGTTTCCCATTCAGAAATTAAAAATACTCTAAGCATTTTACACAAGTAACTAACGTCACCAGATGGTGTCCAAAAGGAACAGTTTGCAGCTATTTTTCAGGAAATGTTAGGCACTCGGTAGGTCCCAGCAGAACTCATTGCCTTCCCGATGTCTGTTTCATCTCCTTGACTCTTTGTCATACTAATGGTTAACTGAGCACCCGTATTTACAGATTTTATCCACAGATTTCTGGCTTAGCATGGAAAGAACTGCCTAAATAAAAATGCAATAGGCAATTAAAAAAAATGCGTAAGGAGCATACCTCAAGGTTTATCACAATTATACATTTCCAACAGTATAAATCTCTCAATAGGGGAAATAATTCTGTTTACTCTTTGGCGAGGTGCAGCAGGGCATTCGATTGCCACATTTTGAGATGTAACTTATATTGTCTGGACAGTTAAGACTTGAAGCAAGGTTTGATGCTCCCAAATGAGGGGGGAAAAAAAAAAAAGGTAGATGATTCACAGCCCTGAATGATGCCCTATAACAATAAGAGAGGGAGGAGGTGATCTACTTGCTGTCACCGCTGCTCTGTGTTTTTCTTTGCTAGATTCAGAGTCTTGTGCATCCGAAAGAGAGATTGCCCAGATGACAGAGCACATACATACTCATCTGACAGTCCTGCTGCCCCTGACCTGGCAGATCATTTCTTGCACCTTATGCTATTTTAAAATCATTCTGCCCACTTTGCTGTCTAGTGCCGAGACATGATTTATAGCAACCCACGCTGACACTTACCAGTGTGCTTTCTGCTGTGCATCTGTAAATGGGACAACTTAAAGTATCGCTTGTTGCAGCCGGGGTACGCACACATGAAGGGACGTTTTTCGTTTGTCTCACTTGCTGATCGGACAATAGTTGGAGCTACTCCTGGCACCCGCCGGACATCCTACAATGACAGAGACTTGCTCATGCGACATGTATGTTCTCAAGCTTTTACTTAACGTACTCAAAGACAAACAATCAGAGGCACTTCTCCCAGACAAAGAGAAACTGAAATATATTATACTGCAAACAGGCAATTTTATTTTACTCTGCATTAACAAAGTACATCCTTAGTATACCTTAATCAGTTCTTTGCAGAATATTAAAATTATTTGAAGGTGAAATACAATGAACTCTACTTATTAAATTCTCTCACCAATATTCATACGTAGGATTAAATGGGCCACATTCTGACCTCATGTATAATTACATAATCCTGGAAGAACGCTCATTAGCATATGAAATAGCTTTAGGCTTATACCAGTGTAAAAGATAAGAGCACGAGCCAGAGTAGCATTCTCCTCTCTATTTTAAATGCTCATATGAAGTTAAAGGACTGGAAAACTAATGTTTTGGGTTAACACAAATTAGTGAAAAACAAATCAAGACAGACTGTCTAGGTGGAGCTGGTGAATAGTTCAGTCTTAATGCATTTTGGCCACTGTCACAATGTTCCACCAAAGACGATCTTCTCCTGGGATAATTAACTTCCTTAAACAACGTCAACCAGTTACTTTTATTCGCTCAATAAAGGCTGGCTCACAAGCCTATTTCTGAGAGTTTGCCACTGAATAATGACTTGTTAAGCTATACAGAAAAGGAAAAGGAGAAAAGATGCTATCTAAATCATTGATGTATGTTGACAACACGGAGCGACACAGAAGAGACAGAGACCATGTAATGAGTTTGCCATCAGTTCTAAGAAGGTGTATCTTTGACAGTGGTATTTATTGATGATATGACTGTGTCAGAAAGGGAGAAAATTAACTCCCATGAACTGTAAGTTCCTTCCAAATATTCACCAATTACTTAGTCATTAGGAAACAACCACTTACTGTATTTTAAGGAAATATGTTTGAATTAGTAAAGCTTCAGAAATCCATTAAAGCAAAATGTCATCTAACACTTTCTTACATACAGTTATCGGATGTAAGTTTCACGTGGCCAAAGTGATTTGAGCTAGAAGTTGGAAACTGGACTGTGTATTTTGGACCATCCTGAGAAGCTGGTAAGGAATATTGCCCCACAGGTATACTTTAGAACAAGAAATAAACAATTTTAAATGACTATGTCAGAAAGAAGTCTTACAGTATACTTCAATGGCTTCAGTGAAGTCAGGACATATGTAAAGCATTTCTTGACAATACAGGGAAACCGCAAATCAAGGATTGATTTATAAATACCAGTGAAGTAGTAGATGAACATTATAAGCAGGCAGCAGTTTTACTTCCCTGTGAAGAATGCCCAACTATACTCACTTGTATGCCTCTAAAAACTCCGTGGGTGTGTATTCTGTACTGGGCCCCACAGCTGTACAACATGGGAGCACTGTGGTTCTCATTTTCATATCCTGCTGTATGGCTGTAAATAAAGAGGGAAATAATTTCAGTGAAATAGTTTTCAGTACTCAGCTCCATGTGAGAGGTTCCATTTCTTAAGCCAGTGATAATACACGCAGAGTTTGCTTTTATAGCCAGGATATCCAAGCTCAAATGAAATTCAAAGGAAGCCCGCTCTGCCTTTGAATGGATCTGCTCCGCTGGCACAACGCTCTGACTCCGTGCGTACAACTATTAGTGGCCATTGCGACAGTCCAGTAAAAAAAAAAATCATAATTTGAACTCTGATGTATTTCCACAAAGTTTTTAGGTAAGGGGAAAAAATCCACATAGCAGCACCACTGTGTCATGTGCACATGTACACGTTATTTATCAGTTAAATGTGGGACTGCCTATTGCTAATATCTTTTGGAATGAGCAAAATGCCTCAAGTTTCACATTAAGCGCAGTGGATTTTTGTCAGCACCTCATGACTCAGATATTACCAGATACTACCATGAAAGTGATGACATTTATAAGAATAGCAGTCATGTACTCATAAACAGAGATTACAAATCAGTGTCCAAACTATTTATCCAACATATCAGCTTACAGGATGGGCTACAAATTAACCCTTTATAAAAATAAAATAACAAAACCAGCCTATCCTTATTAGGCGTAAACTTTCAAGATTCCTCATGCAGCATCATCACAATGATTTTTAAAATCTGTAACCTTTGTTGTTTGGGAGGTGTCACAACCACACGTTTTATCTAATTACATTCTTCAAAATCCTATGCTCTCCTGGCCAGAACATTAGGAACATTGTTGTGTTTCCTGTTTGCAACCTTCTTAATGTCAGAATTATGTAAATAAATTTTAGCTTTTATTTTTAAGTGATCGTGTTACATTAGTGTGTACATTGCCATGTGTATTAATATACACTGACAGTGGTAAATGTTCATGTTTTACACTGCACTAGAAATTAGAAAGCCCAGAACAAAGCCCAGGGGCACACAGCTAGGGACAAAGATGGATACATAGGATGTTATCCCAGCCTCTGCCAAATGCTTGCAATAGCAATTTGAAGGGGTCCCTGAGGCCCAGGGACTCATTTCACTGGTCCTTCCTCTCTCTTCACTCAAAGTTCATGTGCAGAGTAGAATTACAAGGAAGTTTTAAACCTCTTAAGTGATTTGCAGAACAGCCAGTGGAACTGGAATGCAGGAGATGTCTAAACGGTTTGTGAACCTCACTAAACAGGAGGGGAGCAGCATTTGTGAACAGCTCTTCCTGCAGCGGTGGGTTGCGTTCCTCAGGCTTGTCCCCAGAGCCGCTTCCAGGCTGCCACCTGGCAGATGTGTTCCTTCAGATCAACTCCTTGGCTGTTTCAAATCTTGGCTCCACCCGGC
Source organism: Coracias cyanogaster (assembly GCA_033124195.1). Taxonomy (NCBI): domain Eukaryota; kingdom Metazoa; phylum Chordata; class Aves; order Coraciiformes; family Coraciidae; genus Coracias; species Coracias cyanogaster. The sequence continues at coordinate 40,877 of JAVSBS010025839.1, forward strand.
TATGCAAATCAAAGGCTACATCTTTTAGGAAGGTATGCTCTGTTTATTTCAAGTGGCAACCAGGTGATTATAATGAAATAAGTTATAGGGTGGCGGCAAGAAAGTATCTCTGATCTGTAGTAATATCTGTAATAATAGATAAAGGAAGATACCATTATCTGATTTAAATGGATTATACCACGTCCAAACAAACAGGGGCTCCTCTCTGTTCAGTGCCTAGATGTGACCTTTTGTCCTCTAATAAAAATAAAAAATTACCATTTGCTACTATCATTTGCCCAGTTCAGGTTCCCCACCAGCATCAAATTTTACTCTCTATTTGACTGCAGCAAGTCATAGATATTAAAAAAAAAAAATAATGTTGAAAAGAACTCAACCCCTGGTGATAGTTGTATTGATCACAAATTGAACGGTGCATTTTCAAACCAAAGTGAAATGATAACTACCATTCGTAGGGAGGAAGTCCTGCAGTAGAAGTGATTGCTGATCTGCAGTGTAGCAGCAAACCAAGGGTAAATACGAACTTCAGCGTTAGTCACCCTGAGTAACCGCGTAACCTCTCACTGATGCCTGTGCTAGCAACCTCACACATCACAATAAACAACAGACACAGATAGATAAGAAGAATTCCCAGGACAGAAACTTTAGAAGGAGGAACAGGAATATGCAGTAAAACCTTATACCATAAAACACAGTCTAACCTTCCCTCCACATTCACTTGGTTTTCATCTTCCAGTGATAACCATTTTCAAAAAGACCAGTTGGTTCTGAAAAAATCCCTCCTAGGTGTAAGAAGCAGAACAAAGACCCTGTCTGTGCCCTAAGGAACAGCTCCGTGAATGCGAGGTGTCCTTCCAGATGATCTCCATCTCAATTTTTATTGCACAGTTGGGAAGCCTTCCTCAACATTCAGCCTTTTGCATATTTCCTTCCTTTATTTCTAGTTACACTTCACTAAAACTGGACATATAGCTGCAAAGCCTTGAAGACTAAAACCTGTTTTCTGAGCCTCTTGACCCATAATACACTAAGTAACGAATAGCCCTTTACTTAACCAGCTTCCTAGGAGAGACACTTTAATAAACAGGAACCCTAATTCCCATTTTACATTGGGCACATTTCCATCAACATTGGCTGGTACTCAGTGTGGTCATATGGATGATGACAGCAAAATGGATCACATGAGATTTCTTGGTTAAAATAGTATTAGTTCACCATGAAGTGCTATGGAATAATCTGACCCTCAAGGAGCTAGAAATTAACAGGTGAATGTTCTTTCCAGTCAGCACGAAACCAGAACACTGAAGGAGTTTTCGCAAACCGTCTCTACACTACTGCTCTTTTGAACTTCAACCTTCACTCTGCGTTGAGATAGTGACAGACATTGTGAAAGACTTTTAGTTTTGTGGCAGCCCCTTTACTCAATGCATCCATGATGTATGTCACAAAATTTATACCAGTTAGCGCAGCTGGCTTGTTTCATATCGCTGCAATTTATATACTAAAATAAAAGCACTGATAGAAATCTCCTAAATACATTACTGAAACTCAAACACCTGCTTTATTGCATACAAGAGATAACGATCAGATGCAATGCCACATACATGAGCAATACACGTAACTGATGAATTTAGACCTGCAGTAGTACATTAACTAAATGGAAATCTTAAGAGGGTAGAGATTCCTTAACTTTCATCTTTTCTCGTCAGGCACTCTGTGTTTAACTAGGCAAAGAGACAATGCCTCACACACTTAGGCAACCAAATCTATAAGAATGAAAAATCATCCTGACAGACTCTCAGGACACAGAATAGCCTAGCTCTCCACCAAGGCACTGCAACGTGTACACCGTACACCGCAGATCCACTCGCAATATATGCATTATAACAAAAAGAAAATGCATTCGAGATGATACTGCCCTGTTGAGATGAACAGTGACAATCCCAGGCAGGTGAACACTGATAATCTGGGAGAGTCAGGCCTGTGGGAGCAGGACCCACGTGTTCTCGCCCAGCAGGATGGGCTGCTCAGGCAACACCACAGCAGCCTGGAGAACTGCCAACAGAGCCGCTCGCTGCCCTGCTGCAAGCGCACGCAGAGCGCAGCCGAGACAACGGCCAGCCTCCACACTGTGCCTTCCCTTGCGCCAAAGCTGAGCAGCTCCCAGGAGAAATTCAGCTATAGCCGGGGTATAATCAGGGGGTGAACAGCTGAATTAACCAAAGAAGAAAAGAAAAAAAATCCCCAGTAAGGCCCAGAGTTATAGTTAGGAAAGACTAAACCGATCCCTCCACAAGTCCTAAAAGGAGTCAAAATTAAGCAAGGCCAGATGCAGCCAAACTGGCCTGCCAGGATCCAACACAAATTTTTGTTTGAGCGAGGACGGAAGGATTTGGCCCAACCGTCTAGTTCTGCCTTTGCTTGTAAATATACAGCTCCCTCTAACTTCAATGGGAATGGCACAAAGGCAGAACTGGATTATAAATATTTATAAATTGAGTTAGTTGGTGAAAAAAGGACTCAGTATATTTTGTTCTCTGGTTCTAGGCAGCGAGAAACAGAGCTGGAAATATAGCCATAAAACGTAACTCTAGATAATGGGGAAACAAAGGCTGATACTTAGCAACGTAAAACGCTAAGCAAGCGCTGCGTGTTGCAGAGCATTTAGAAGCTCTTGCTTTTACCATTAGCCCAGCAAATCCTTAACACTCGGAGAGTAGCTCTTTTAAAATGATTAATCTCGAAGTTGTACAGATTGTACAAAGATTAATAAAAATGAAGGTTTTACAGATGAGAATGTGTGATGAAAAACAGAGCAGCTTTAGAGAGTTGTATCAATCTAAGTGGTTATAAAAAAACTCATAAAAGATGACATTCTAATCTGAATATTTTAAAAAATAATCAAGCTGCAATTTCTCTCTCACACCATTTTTACTTCGTTAAACTGAAACTGTCTGTCTAATGTATAAAGCAGTTACAGCTTAATCTGAAGAGTTAAGCTTTTTATTATTATTTCATAAACCAAAAAAGGGAAGCTTTAGGGCATACTGAGGAGAGTTAGAAAATTTCAGATGAAACATGAATACACATTGATTCATGAGATTCAGACTTGGAAGAATAAAAAAAGCCAGAAAGCAGGATTACATAAAACAGGCACCACATTAAGCCTCAATTTAATTGTGTTTCAATGCAGGAACAGGAATTTTAGGGTTTAGAAACAGAGCCAAAAATGAGGCAAAGTGAGGGTGTGGGCCAGTCCCGTTGATAACAGAACATAAAGGAAGAGAAGTAGAGTTAATTCCCTCTGCTAAAATATTTACCATCCTAGCACCCTGGGAAAAATATGTATGGAGACAGCAAAAGGATTCTCATTAGTTATATAGAAGATCATGTTTCTGCCTGTTTTTTGTCTGATACTATTACTGAGGGTGGAGTATAAAGCTGCATTTTTATCTGCGCTTTCCAAAGCAAAGGAATATTACAAAATGTGATTTCACAGATTACAGCCCTTCTGCCATCTTCAACAAGAAAAACAGCTGGTTGATTAAAGGAAGGCACCGGATTTTCAGGGTCTCTCTGACTCCAGTGGTCTTTGTTTGGTTTGGAATTTTTTACCATTGACCTAAGTGGAATCAGGACTTCACCCAACACTTCCCTTCCAAAGGAGACCCTCAGCTATCAATGGGAGAGGGGAAATTCAGTATCAGAGACAAGAGGTCATCATCCATTCCCAATTCATCTTGATTGCAGAACTGAACTCAAGTAGGAAGTTTTGCACACCCAGATTCTATCAATAATACCACCAAAGCTAAACAGAAAAACCTCTGCAATTCACTCCTAGACAAAATAAGTTTTCACTGCCTTGACTTAGATGTAGTTTCAATAGTGCTCTACAGAGATCATACCCAATTTTCCTTCCAGTGAGCCTGGGCAAACAGCAATAAATACAAACTTCTGCAGAACACGCCAACTATTTAGCACCCAAGTAAAACCAAAAGGGAAAAGAAATTGTCTGGATATATACTCAATTACTGTTGGCAATATGGATCAAAATTTTTTACTCAAGCAGCTGAAGAGACAACTAAACAATAATTCTGATAAGCCTTCCTGTTGGGTATGTGGCTACCTTCTTGTCTACCACATAATTTCCTGCTCGGTGTAAGTTATTTCCATGTCACTTTACTTTTCTACAGAACTCATCAAAATATCGAGGAGGGTTTTGTAGTCATGAGGTCTGCCTCTATACCAACACAATGAAGGGCAGCAGTATTTTCCACACTGGGCAAGTAAGAAAGCAACACAAAGATATTAAGGATAGAAAATGAAGGGAAAGGTGTCCACGAATGTGGGGCAACCATTCTGAGATGTTTGGAAGCTGAGTTCTCAGGGTAGTAAGCAAAGGACTTACTGACTTTCCTGCAACAGCTTAAACCCGATCTCAGCTGCTCCAAACAAAATACCACAAAATGAGGAACAAAACACCAGCAGTCTGAAGAGAGAAAATCCAGTCCCATGGTGGTGTTCACTGCCTTAACCATGAAGCTTTCCTTTCAGATCCTTGAAGCTGCCAGTTTGTGCGACAGCTCTCACAGACAAACAAGCCAACCCTCCCTCTCGTCTACCCAAACTTCAGAAGGTCACGGTGAAGTCCCTGGACAAACAGGCAGCACGTAATCAACACACTAGCTCACAAGGTACTGTTCTTCCCTCACATGAGTTAGAAGCACAACTTGAGCTCAATCTTTGGCATTCAGAACCTAAGGGAAAATCTTCAACAGAGATTCAAGCCATATGGACCATACAGTAGCAGTAGTGGATTGTCTTCTTCTCCAGAAGCAACTCCTTGCAGAGGGAAGCTCAGTTTGGGTCATCAGACCTCCTTTTGGCTTGCCAGCAAGTAGAAACATGTATAATTTATGGCTGCAGCCTTTTCTATCTAGTTTCCCATGTACAACCCTCTCCCCTTCCCCTGCCAGTCTATCACGTTGTTGGTCTCTGCCAGAAGACAACATCTCTGTTCCCCTTACGCATCTCTGTCCACCACTTAGCAATGGCTGGCCAGGCCCTCCATTCCATACCTTTCACTGCCCACCTCTGCTTACCACTCAGGCCATGCCTTCTGCAGTACCCTAATGCTTACACCTCCTGAAAGCACTCAAAGACTAAAACCCATCAAGACGAAGAAACTTCTTACTCTCAGTTCCAATACCCAACATTAAAATATCCAGGGAGGAAAAACCACTCAGGAATAAAAGTCTTCAAAGGCCTTAAAGCCATAGGCTGAAGCAGGCTCTGAGTAGATAAAATCATTTGCTAGTTTAGATGCCAGGCTCTTCCTTTTAATCACACAAAAACAGGACTGCTCATAAGCTTGCAACTTAACGGGAATGATTTTCACAACATCTGAGAGGACACGGCTTTGGCCACCTGACAGTAATCCTTGCCAAATTTCAAACATTGAATCTGGAGCGAGGAGATTCTGGAGTGGATCAGTCCAAAACTGGCAGGAATGTCAACAGCTAAAACCAGAATGCTCTCAGATAAACAGCCGAACAACCTGAGCACAGAAGCTGCTAACTCGCTCCACCTGAAATGGACGGCAACAGCTTCATTTCAGTGTATTATGCTGAACATGAACCCAGAAAGCAAGCTACTGAACTGCTCTACTGCCAAGTATAAAGGGTATGACCCATCCGTTTTATATAACTTGTAAGACTTCTAAGAGTAGAGTAGAGCTCTCTAACTGTTTGCCGAACTTGCCGCTAATGTTTTCTTCCTCCTTACAACATGCAAAAGTCTTATCAAAGCCAGGAAGAAGTGCTGGGGAGAACTCAAGGCAAGGAGCTAAACAAGGACTGTCATCGTTGGACAGAATCTAGAAGCTCCATATTTCAACAGAAAGATTGATTCCAAAATTCTTAAATTACAACTACAAGATTGAGAAAAGCATCTGAAATACTAAACGCCTGGGAATCACTTATGAACAGTTCATATATTTTAAAGATGTAAATCTTGGGAAGAATACCTTATGTTCATGGCAACTGAGATTGGAGGCACTGTGTATTGTAACTCTCAGCCAGAAAAGACAGATAACTATTTTGGCTCATATTACCAGTGATGAGGCTATGTCTAGCACTGATTTTCCACAGATTCTACAATCTTGGCCAATACCAAAACTTTCAGCTTTGTTTTACCATAGATCATTCATCTTGATTTCTTCTCCCCCCTCCCCTTTCATGCATCCTAGGTCACATACTTTACACTGCTAACAGTCTGACTCCTGGGCAAGTAAGAAGCCATTTATTTTGTTCAGTACTCCTCTAATATTTCTATTGTGTCCTTTTTTTTTTTTTCCTGAGTTCCCCAAAGAATAACCTCTTCCTTGCTTTAATAACTTGGATCTCAGTCAAGGTTGATGTGTTTCTCCATTCTGCAGGATATTTTCTTCAGAAGAGACAAAACAGTGTCTAATATTGCAATGACTGGTCTTTAAAGGGCACAGTTTAAAGAGGAAATCAAAAACACTTATAAAAAAACCAGTAGGAAATAACCTTTAAAAAGAGAGGATCAGCAACAAAGACACTGAACGGTACACAGCTGCAGGGTTTGGGGATCTTCTCTAACCACAAGGGAGCTCCTTGACAGATCTCCTCAGGCTCTTGTTCATTGCAGTAGATAGTTTACTATGCTTACTATCTTCTCCCCCTAACCTTCACACACCATTTGTGAATGAGCCAGAGGCAGACCCACAATATTTTTTTCCTTTATCATGCCACAGCACTGTACGCAAAGTCCACTGTGAAGAAGGTTTTTACATTTATGGACAACTGCACGGAAGCATAGACCTGTGTGGCCTTGTCTAGACTCCCGTTGTTCACTTGCGAGTGCACCCTGAGAACAGCTCGAAACACGTGTGCGATACCCGCCTTTGCTCGGGGGGTTTCATAGCCAGTTACCTACTCTGAGCAGAGCGGGCGATCTTTGGCTCTAGCTTGGCTGAGAGCGAAAGGCGCCTCTTTTGCTCATGGTAGCGATCACCGACGGAACAAGGTGGGGATACGGCAGCGCAGCAACGTAGCGGGGCTCTACCGCACGCTCCCCGGGCTGCGTTCGAGGACAACCAACCCGGCGCGGCCCGGCACCGGCGGCTTCCCGCTTCTCCCCGGCGGGAGCGCTGGAGGCCGGCTGCGGGAGCCGGGGGAGGCCGGGCAAGGCCGGCTGCAGGAGCCGGCGGGGGCCGGGAGCGCGGCCCCCCCACCCCCCGGCAACGGCCGCCACCCCGGCGGGGCCCCGCGGCGCCTCGGGGCCTTCCTGCCCGCCCAGCGCAGGAAGCCCCGCGGGGGAGGCGGGCCGGAGCCCCTTCCCGGCAGGTGGGAGGGCGACAATGGCCGGGAGGAAGGAAGCCGGGAGGCGGCAGGGCCGGGACACAGGACGCCGGGCCTGGCGAAGGGAGGGAAAGGGAAGAGGGGTGGTAGGAAGGGGCGGCACTCGAGGAGGAGAGCGCGGAGGGGCCGTCGCTGCCCCGCCGGGACCGGCCCCGGGGAGTTCGCCTTCGGGTGCCTGGAGCCTCCCCCGAGGCTGAGCCGGCCGGCGGCCCAGCGCCCTACCGGGGCTATTCCAAGGGTGTTTCAGCACGCGGGAGGCCGCGGCCAGACGATGAGCCGCTGTCGGAACTGGTCAGGAGATTTCCGTGCTAGGGACCGGGTTCGAGCCGTACCGTGGGATATAAACTTGGCTCAGAAACAGAACTACGCGAGGGCAAACGACTAGAAAAGAATAAAGCGCCTTACCCCTTCAGTGTGGATCCCAGGTTCATTTGATTCCACGTCATGCACTCAAGCTGTGAGGTCATTTGGTATAAATTGTCACTGTTGTGAAAATATGTAGAATTAGAAATACAATTACAGCGACCAAATTAAAACCGATACGTCAAAATAGCAACATTCTCTTTGCTACTGCTTTTAAATATGTAACAGTAGAAAGTGAAATTATTTCATATAATTAGTTTTATCGATTTATTATGATTTTGTTTGAATAAAAAGAAATAAAAATAATGGCTACACATTGCAGACTCTCTCGGAATTTGCAAGCCTGTCAGTGTGTAAGTAGCTGGAAGCGGAGACAAAAACCTTTTTCCTTACAGCACAGTAATATCCGATATTGACACATCGAAATTAACGAAACGAATACAGGCAGCGTGGCGGGCTAACGAAGCCGATTATTTGCTTTAAAAAGGCAAATCTGTGAACCGCTTTAACCGGGAGTGTGAGAGACCACGTGGTTAACGGCGCGGAGCAGCTATCGTGACTCATGATGGATGGTGCCGCATCGCGCGCCTTGACAAGCGGGAGAAAAATGGAGTGGCTGAGCGAGAAACGCAGCTCACCGCTGGAACGGGCTCCTTCCCCGCCGGTAACACTGAAGCCAGCCCGGGCGGCTGCGGCAGCTCCGTCGCCCTCCCCGCTGCAGCGGCAAAGGCGGGCAGCGCGGCCGCGGTGCACGACGGCGGGACGCTGAGCCCCGCGGAGCGCCTCGCCCGCCGGGCCCCCGCCACGCCGCCGAGGCCCAGGAGCTGCCGCCGCCCGTGGCGCGGCCCCCGCTGCAGCTCCCCGGGGCTCCCTCCGGGCTCTGCCCAGCCGCACTCGCCGCCGCCGCGCAGCCACGGCCCGGGCCGCGGAGGGAACGGGGCGGGAGCCCGCGGGCCTCTCCGCCGGGCTCTGTGATTGATGCCGGGGAACGGCCGCGCACAATAACCGCAAGTCTCCCCGTTGATTAATTACACCTAAATTCGCTGGACGTCGTTCGACGCGGGGAATTTATATCATTCTCTTCTTAGAAGAGGGTATTTTTTGTTCTTTTTTTTTTTTTTAGTTCGTGGCAGGTAGAAGCGACCTAAAAAAGCCAGATTCCAGTGGGAAGCTTTTGCATATAAAAACAAATTAAGTGACTTCAATCTCGAAGTATGCGTAATATCATTTGTCAGTATCACTGGACACGATTATTCATTAGTGTGTCTGAAGTGCTATTATGCTACTACAATGTCCTGCATATCAGCTCAGGAATTGTTAAACTCTCCTGCAGTTTCCCCATTTGCAATAGCAGTCCGTGCTGGGCTGTGCCAACTACGTTTTGCAATTCCACGAATTCTTCCTGTAATGCTGCTGTAATTAATTCCTCCAGGACCCTGATTTTTATTAGAAGTGCCCGCCCGATGCATTTACAGCAGGAGATTTCCCTTTAACTTTCTTTCTCTTGACAGTTCATTTATAAGAGCCTCCCCCACAATATCCACTCTTCCCCTCCTTTGCTTTTTCATAAAGCAATACACTTATTCATCTTGTCACTAGCTCGCAGCCACTGTGTTCCTGCCGCCTTTGGGTGACAGCGTCCAAAACAAACCGCTGCGAAGCCAGCGCAGTGTCCAGCTCACCCTCTTCTTCCTCCCCATCTAAAGGTCCCTCCTGCCCTGCCCGACTTCCAGCCGCCCTTCGCTCCTGGCTCTGCAGCTCCGACCAGAGCTTCACTGCGGAGTCCGAGCCGAGTGGCTGTCGGCCGGGCTGGGCGTCCTGGAAAGCGCTCGGAGAACGGGGGCGAGCAAAACTCCGCTCCTTCTGCCAAATCCCGCTCTGCCACGGTCGGTCCCGCCGGCTCAGGGCGGCCCCGGCAGGGACCCGCAGCCCTCGCCCAACGCCCCGGTCCTCCGGCTGCAGTTGCGGGAGCCGGGGGAATGAGTGCCGGGGGCAGCAGGCGACCGGGCTCGGACCCCACGGCAGCGGGGCCGCCTTTCAGCTGTGCAACGTGCGGCGGAGACAGCCCTTGCGAGGGGACCCCCCGGCACCGCGATGCCCACGGAGGGGCAGCCCCACACCCGCGGCACGGGCTGCAGAGCGGGGCTGTGGGATCTCTGCTGCCGGCAGTGGCCACGGGGAGACATTTCTTTCCTGTGGAGGTGCTGAGCCCCTGACACTGCGAGGTTTACACCATGAAAAACCCGGGATTGCCCAAACTTTGCCTAAATCATACGAAAGCGGCCCCGAGGTGGGAGGCGGGTGGGCACCGCCGGGCTCCTCACCCCGGTAAGCCCGAGGCAGGAACAGCCACGCCGCCCGCCGCTTGCCCAGGGGCCACCGGGCATCGATACGGGATTAAACATGTCGCGTCTGACATGTGACAGAGAACAGGACATCCCTAACTCCATGTACGCCTCGCCGTGGTTTATTATTGACAGTACCGTGAGATGATCTCATGGAATTAACAGCTCCTCTCAGAATCTCGGCTCTGGACGAGGTTTGAATGATGAGAAGGAAAGCGGGGTCTCCAGGGATACGCCTTGCCCCGATTCCAATCTGAATCCTTGGCCCTCCAAACAGCCACAAAGAAGACACTAAAAATAACTTATTTTCATTATAGAGATGCTTTTAAAGGGAAACGAGAGGAAGGGGGGAACGTTTCTACAACGGGGATTAATGTAAGTTGGAGTGGAATAAAAGGAAGTCAACGCCGAGCAAAAAGGGAACTTAAAAGGAAACCAGTAGTAGATCATATAGAGTTTGTTTTGGCCTGCACTGCAGTATTACCGAGTTCTTGACCTCTGCACAGAAAGAGCTATAATCTGAACCGAGACTCCTCCACTTTTAAAGTCTTTGCAAGTGTGACTCACAGTAAATTTTCAACATCGAGCATGTTTACTACATTAAACAGCGCGAGGTAGAAAAGTTCACATCACCATTTTAATGGACCCACAAATGCGAGTCATCTAATGCACACTTGCAATCTGTGCGGGTTTGTCATCCATGTCCAGCTATCAACAACAGGCGCAGGATTCCTTGGCAGAGGAGCGGGCTGCGCTGTAAACACAGCGCGAGCAGTTGCCGAGGTGAGAGATTTCAGAGATACTTTTGCTTCCAGTGTAAAAATTACAGTCTTTTAACCATTTCTTTCAAGCTATCGCCTTCCCGACAGCTTTGCCTCAGCACGGGAGGGAAAGGAACGCTCTTCAGCCCTCGGCCCGCCCCGAGCACCCCCTGCCCTGCAGCGGGGCAAGCACCGGCCATCCCATCCCATGGGAACGTCCCATCCTGTTCCCGAGCTCGGTTCGTCCCACCACGGTGCCCCCTCCCCACTGCTGCAGGCAAACGGGAGCACCTGCTGTCCTCAGCCCAGGCGAGGAGTGACAGCCGCGACGAGCCCCGTCACGCCGGCGATGCGAGCATCCCCTGCGCGCTCCGCGCAACGGCGGCCAAAGGCAGAGCGCGCAGCGGGCAGGGGTACGGTGCGTCTGCCTGCCCCATCCCCGCCACGCAGCTGCGCCAGCAGAGCCACCGGCTCCCACAGCAGAGCTGGAAAACTTGACCTCAACCGCAGAAAAGCAAAATAAATCATCGCAAAGGAGGTACGGAATGAATACGGTCTTAAAAAAAATAACAATAACAAAGATTCCGCCAGGTCGGTATCAATATTGAAGAAGCCAGTGGGGGCGGTTTTCAGGCCGTTGGAAATGTGGCTAATGAATCAGGCCCGGTTTTGCCCGGTAACTAGCCACCCACTTGCTTGCCAACACTTTCTAGGAAGAGCACTTGTGTAGCAGGAACATCGTTTTTTCCAGATGCTTTTGAACACGTGCCGGAGGGGCCATGGGGAGGCCGTGCCGAGCTCACCCACCTGCCCGCGCTTCGGCTGGAGCAGGCTTTGTGCAGCTGGAGCTGCCCTCCACATGGAGCAAGTTCTGCCCTGTCTTACACCCCCACGCGTCCGTATTGGCTCCTGGGAGGTTTAAGGGCTTAAATCCTTATCCTACCGAAGCAAGCAGTAAACCTCCCATGGAGCAGAGCGGGATGAAGGCTAAGGTCGGGAGGAAACCGGCCCCGCAGTGCAGGGCGGCAGGTGGCCGCGTTAGGGCGATGCCAGGCTGCGCTCACCCCCTCCGCGATGGAGAGGCCTGTGGAGCAGAGAGCTCTCGGCACAGGCAGCGGTTTTGTCTGGGAATCATACCTCCCAGTGCTAAACGGACGAACGGGCACAGGCATCGCGGGAGGGAGTGCCCGCGGTGCCTCCGCCGGGAGCCCCGGCACGGGAGCGGGGCACGGGAGCCCCGGAGCCCAGCGGGGCTACGGGGAGCGGGAGCTGCCCACGGCGGCTCGGACCCGCCCTCCCCAAGCCTTCCTACAAACCATATTTATAGATTTCCCTGCGAGGCGAGCAATCTCTGTCACTTCAGTGCAGGAGTTCGCCCCGCCAATTATTCTGCAAGCTAATCTCTCTGGATGGGCTTCTTTCCTTCCTTCATTACCTCATTCCCTCCTTCCCTTGACGTCAACTCACGTTCATTAGTGAAGTGGCTTCTGGAAGTGACAGAATTTTGTTGTCCCACGTCCAGTGTTGATTAACCAGAGATGATATAATCAGCCTACAAGAGGAGCCGCTCACGGCTTCCTTCGCGGAGGCATATTGTTTTGTGTGCGAGAGTTACTTAGCAACTCCAAGATACGGGACTGGCTCCAAGTTCACAAAAAGTTGAAGAATAAATTTTGGGGAACTTCTTTGCTCACTAAACACGTTGTAAAACTGCAAGATACACGCCCATCCCCCATGCAAGACCGAAGAAAACGGGAAGCCACGCCAGCACCAGACCCATCTCTTGGCAAAGACAGTTGGTGCTCGCAGCAAAGCTCCAGATGCACCTTTCTCCCAGCAAGGAAATCCGATAGGTTTATTGCCCCATTTTCAATAACTAACCTCCCCGCAGGCCAGTTCCCTACCCTCCTGGGAGCCATCGGAAGGGCTCATGGGCTGCAAGACGAAGCCGCTGGACGGAGCTGGGTTTTAATTGCCTGCAGCACGCTCTGCCCATCGCTGCTGCCCACCAGTGAGCTCTCCCACATCTCCCTGGCCTTGGGGAAAAGCGGCTGCGGCGACCCCGGGGCCGGGAGCGGGGAGAAGGCGCAGGGGCAGGGCCGAGCCGATCACTGCGCCTTGGGGGTCGGATCCTGCACCGGAGCGAGCCACCTCCGCCCCGCAGCCCGAGCCGAGGCGGAGGGGACGGGCGGCGGGACCGCGCCTGCCCCGGGCAGCGAGGGGATGCTCTGGAGCGGGGTTTGAGCCGGGCTCCGAGGCAGAGCCCTGCAGCCCGGGGCAGTTCACCCCGGCGCGAATGAGGGCACATCCCAAACCGTGCTCCCCAGCGGGTTCCGGGACAGGCGTCCTCCAAGGAGGCCGGGCAGCCCGTCTCCCTCTTCCCAGCGGTGGCCGGCACCTGCCGCCGCCGGAGAGCGGCTCCCCGAGCCGGCAGCACCATGCCCGAGCCCCGCGGGGGATGCTCGGCCAGCGCCGCCGCCCCCTGCAAACCCCGGCCCGGGAGACACGGGGCCCGGGGCAGAGGGTGCGAGGTCTCTCTTGGCTTTGTGGGGTTGGGGGCGGGTATTTGTTGGTTGATTTGGTTTAACGTGTGAATTATTCTTTTGAGAAAGGAAAAAAAATATATGTTTCCTTGCAAAAAAAGAAAACGCCGTTTGAATGGCATGGGGGGAAAGACCACGTCCCAGCTCCGACCCGCGCAAAAGAGGAGGCAAGGCAAAGCTCCCTGCGGCGGAGGTACCTGTTGTAGGGGTTCCGGAGGAGCAGGGCCTGACTACTCGTGCAGCTGTCGGTGGGGGTGTGACAGCCGTACACCGGGGGAGGCACCGAGTACTGCTGGTCCCCTGCAGAAAAAGCGGCAAAGAGTTAACCCCTGCGGTGACCCGCTGTGCCCCCGGCCCTGCGCTGCAGAAGGGGCTGCGGGGCCCCGTCCTCCAGCCTTTGGGCAGCTCTAGCTCCGTGCCAGGCCTGGGGCAAGGCACGACTCCGGAGCCGCTCCGGATTGCCAGGTCCCCGCGGCCGGGAGCGCGTTCTGCACCCCGCGGAGGCTGAAATTACCTAGCGAGGGCTGCTGGCTGATGGGGTCCTCGTGTTTGAAGGAGTGGTTTGTAAACTGAGCGGCGTGGTGGGACGGCGTGTGGCCGTAGCTCGGGGTCCCGTCAAACGCCACGGTGCTGTAACCTGCCGAAGAGAGCACAGCGGGGTTAGGAGGAGCCCTCTGAGCAGGCGTCGAGCGAGAGGAGCCCACGCCCGGCCGAGCGCCGCGGGCTCCCACGGGCGCGGCTCGCTCCGCGCGTACCGCCCCGCGCTGCTCCCCACCTCTGGGAAGAGGCAGCGAGGCTGTGTCCCTTCGGTCACTGCCCCGCCCGAGCCCCCTCCCCAGCACACGGCCCTCGCCAGGCTGCGGGCGCGGGGCGGGGCGGTGGGACCCCCGGGGACCCCCTGCCCCGGGGAGAGCGGAGCCGGGCAGCCCGCTCCGAGGGCGGAAAGTCGGAAGTCTCGTTCGTGTTTAAAGAGAACATATCGGCTTCGGTAATAAAAAGGATGTTTTCATTAATTGTTGCTCATATTAAAGAGGAGGACTCCCATCTGCTCAGTGTACTCCTCTGCCGTTTCCAATTTAGAAGTTACCCTTTAATCTTTCTTTCTTTTTTTTTTGTTTCTCCTCTAAGAGTAGCTTTCTGAAGAGTCTGCAATAAAGAGGCGGAATGTTACATGAAAAAATAAAACTCCTCCTTTCAGCGAAAATTGCTCTCGAAAATAATAAACAGCCTATTTTGTTTCCTACTCCGAGCAGATTCAGATGGAAAGCGCCCACCTCTGCTGACCCCGGGCCGACACCAAATCGTAAATCAGGTGCTTGGACACCAACTTTCATTAATGACTTGGAGTTGGCTAAACAACTTCAGCTAAAAAAGTAATTACAAAGTAATATTATCTCAGAAGCTTCTCGGCTCATCAGCATTTACCCCAAGAACCAAGCTCCTCCGAGAGTCACTCTTCCAAAAAAAACCCAAACCAAAACAGAAAGTCCGACGCGGGCTGGGAAAAGAAACGAGAGGGCCGCGGAGCGCTCCCTCCCTCCCTCCCTCCTTCCCTCCCTCACACCCCTCTCTGCTAACCCGCTCCTTGCGGCGCGGGCACCCTCCACAGCCCCGTCTGGACGTGGCATGTGGCTGGAGGGGATTTTGTTGGTCGAGAGGGAGCTCTCGGGGCTGTTTCAGGCACCTCTCAGTTCCCCCCGGCGCCGGGTGCTCGGCGCTGTGCAGGTCTCTGCTTTACCACCGCCGGCCGATAATCACAGGAGAGTTCAGAGACATTAAAATGCAGAGGTAACAAAGCGATCCGATTGCTGCTTCTCCATTTTATTCTCTCTGCAAACAGCCTGGATGCAGCGACTTGACAGGACTTAATTAACCTGCTGGGTTGCGCGGGAGAAATGAAGGGAGCAATGGGGCGAGAAAAAAATTAATCCAGAAGACTTTGAAACCTTCCCCTTCGCTATGATTTCAAACCGGCCCCGAGACTGTGGGGCTGGGATAGAAGCGGGACTGGCTTGTCCCCGGGCAAATCTCTCTCACATCCCCCTAGCTCTGGGAGCAGAGCTCCTTTCACGGGACGCGAGCAGCGATGACAGGCTGTACCTTACGGGCTCCCATCCCACAGCTGTTTCTCGCTTCTTATCTCCTCCCTGAGCCCTCCGGATAGAGGCTCAACCACCAACTCCCTTTTCCCCATTTCCCTCCGTCTCTTTTTTAACTTCCAGAAAACACTGACACTTTCTACGTTACTTTTGGCCCGGCGCAGACTTTCGGTGACCTTCAAAACTCAGCACGGAGCAGAACGAGGTTTTGGCCGCATTTTCCGGTGTTGCCTGACCCAAAGCTTCAGGAATGTGATAAGAAAGTTGAGTTCTGAACCGAGCTGCCGATAGCGAGGTCTCTTTAATTAGGGCGTTATCAGAGCCAGGCCTGATTAAAAATGTGCTGAAAATAATTGAAAGTTGTACATCTGTCGGAGAACGGGGCCCACTGCAGGCATCCAGTTGTTGGAGGAGCCCAGCCGGATGAAAGAGACAGGCGAACAAGGAGAGGAAAATTAGGCAGAGGTTTCAAAGCCTTAGCTCTCTAACCCCCACCCCATCCCAGACTTGGCAGAAATGTCATCACAGAGCCAAGGTAGCGTCTTTCCCACGGTCGGAGGAACCAGCTAAAAAAAAAAAACCAAGGAGTTCAACCTTGAGGAGAGCCAAAACAAGAACACTTTATCCATCCACGAGAGACCAAAGGAAAACAAAACAAAAAAAACCAACAAAACAAACGCAAACGCTCCTTGCCGAAGGAGCTCGCTGCGGGCCGCTGAAAATAGTTGTGGCTATGCGCCAGTGCCGCCCGTGCCGGGAGGCAGCCCCGAGCTGCAGGGACGCCGCCGCCCACCCGCCCGGGCGCAGAGAACGGCCCCGCGGCGAGGCCGTCGGCATGGCGGGGCGCGGGAGGGAGCCGGGACACGGGCCCTGCTTCCCAGGACATAGCTCCGGCTCCCCGGGACTCGGGCCCTGCTCCCCGGGACGGCGCCTCCCTCCAGGCTCTGGCAAGGCCGCGGGCCGCCAGCCCGGGGCCGGGCCGGTGCAGAGCGCGCTGTAAGCAGACGCGGCAGGTGTGTGTGCGGGGCTTGCGGCGCCGCACACCGAGCACGGCCCGCAGAGCGCCGGAGAGCGAGCAAAGCCCAGCACGGGCTCCGTGTTTGGTGCTTTAAAGGGTCCGCTTCTCTCCGGGGTGCTTATACTCGGAGGACCGCCTGGCGCGGGTAGCAGAAGTTTTGTCCCTCGCCCGCCCGCCCATCCGCCCAGGGCCGAGTTTAATTCCCTCGCCCTCCTCTCCACCTTCTCGCTACTTCAGCCTAGCGACTACAAATCCGCTTCAACATCTAAAATCCTTTCAGATGTCGGAAAAAAAATCCCCGGCAGAGCTCCGCGCTGGGGCGATCGCAGGCCGCTCCCCGCCGCTCGCTGCCGGGACCCCCGCGGGGCGCGCAGCGGCCCCGGGCCTCGCCGCCGGCCCGGCCGAGCCTGCCCCCGGGCTCCAGGGATGCTGCTCATCTTCCCCAGTCGAGCTCGGCGGCGCGGCTCTGGCCTTCCGCTCCGCGGTTCCCGACGTTAGGCAGAGAGCAAGGCTAGGGGCCGAGGTACGAAGGCAGCAGAGCGGTGGCACCGGGACTGCGAACCGGCAATGCCCGGGGGAGGCCCCGCTGCGGAACAGCCACTTCCCCAGCGCCGCCATCGCCTCTCCCCCCTGCAAACGTCGCCCCAGGCCGCCTCTCCGGCCCCGGGCCACTCCTCGGCGGCCAGCGCAGAGCGCGACCGCCCGGCCTCGGCCTTCGCTCCGGCTCTCCCCCTGCCCTCCTTCGCCAGCCGCCAGAAAGCCGGAGACAGCCCAAATCGCTCCGGGGCGGTCGCCCCCAGCCCGTCGCTGTGAGTTCGTGGTTGCCCCCGCGGCGCACAGCAAGCCCGAGCCGCGGGCCGGGTGCGAACGACCCCACGCCAAAAGCGGCGAGACCCCGGCGAGTCGTCCCGCCCCGGCCAGGCCGCGCACCCTCCGCCGCTCCCTCGGCCCCCGAGTCTCGGGGACGCGACGGCCCGAAGCCCCCGGACAGACTCCCCCAGCGCCTCGCCCGGGGCCGAGGATTCCGGGGCAGGCGCTCGGCAACACGGGGCCAGCTGAAGGAGACCCGAAGGCCTCGGGCAAGCTCTCCGCACACTCGCCCCTTTCCCTTCTTCCTCGCATTTGCACCAGCAGATGTTTATACTGCAGCCACTGGAAGAAAAACCATTAGCTGATGATCCCGGTGCCACACGCAGAGGATGAGCCATGGCCCGGCCGTGCAGCCCACGGGAATTTCTCAGGGCGGTGCAAACAGCAGCCTGTCCTGGCCACGGAGATGCTGAAAAGAAACTAGGAGGCGGCCCTGTTTGTGCTCCCCGGCCTGCGGGCCTCCTGCGCTCCCGAGGGTAATTCGATCAGGGGCTTGCAAACACCAACCTGCGGACAACGGCTTTCAGGTTCAGGAGGAGGTTACGCTCCCCCCACCGCCCCAAGATTTGTAGAGGGAACCGTCTCGGGGCACCGGCCCCATCTCCATTTCAGGACTTGCGCCGTCCCGAGCAAACCTTTGCGCGGCGAGAGGCTGCTCCGACCCGGGGAGGGCGGCGGGGGGGCTCCGGGGCGCCTGGCAGAGCCGCCCGCTGCAGCCCGCTGCCCCACGGGAGGGCTGGCGGCAGGCAACCCGCGCCTCCTGGAACTGCCCAGAGCGACGTGGCTGCGGCGCAGGGAGGAAAAGGCGGCACGGAAGGGGCTGCTCGCCTAACCCTGCCCGGCTGCTGCGGAGAACGGCTGGCCTCGGTGTTTACATGAAGCGTGGCCCGGCGAGGCTGAGCGGACGCCTCCGGGGGCCGCCCCCCCGGGCCCGGGCCCGGGCCCCCGGCAGCGCTGCCCTTACCCTGGTTGCGGATCGCTTGCTGGCTCTCCAGGCAGTTGGGCAGGTAGGGCCCGCTGGGGAACATCCGAGCCTGGCCGGAGGGCGGCTGGCTGGGCGGCGGGGCGCCGAAGGGCCCGTAGCGGCAAGCCCCGGCCGTGCCGGTGAACTGGCCGGAGAAGTGGACGGTGAAGGCGCTCAGGTACTGCTCCTCGTGCGGGTCCGACCCGTTCCAGCTCGGCTCCTGCTTGATGAAGGAGTGCGGCCCCAGCGAGCCGTAGGAGGCCCCTGGGGGGAAGTCCAGGACGGGAGCCCACTGCGCCGCGCTGCTCACCGGCATGGTGCAGTTGCTGTTGCCCGGCAGGGAGGGCACGGAGGGCAGCAGCGCGTTGAGGTCTCGGACATCGGAGCCCATCTGCTCGCAGACCTTCTGCCTGCCGCCGGGCAGCCAGTCTCCCCCCGGGCCGCACTTGTTCCAGGACACCTGCCCCCTGCCCGCCAAGCCGGAGGCCGGCTCCGGCTGCAGGCACCAGGCTGGCGAGCTCAGCCCTTTGGGGGAAGTTTGCTCCGCGACGCAGCTCCCCGGGTCCAGCCCTGCGGGAGCCGGCAACAGCGACAGAGAAAGGTTGTTCTCCAGGATCGCCTCCGGGCTTGCACCCGCTCGCAGCGCAGGGCAAAGCGGCGTGTGCGTGTGTCTGTGTGTCCGCGTGTGCGTGCGTGTCTGTCTGTCCGTGCGTGTGTCCGTCTGTCCGTGCTCGGGGGACAGAGACGCCTCGCACGCCTCACCTCGGATGCCTGCTCACCCTCAACTTTGCAAAGCTCAAATAGAGGCGCTTGCAGGGGAGGAGGAGTCAGCCACGCCGATCCTCCATTCACACAGCCTCCGCCGAGGGGCTGCCCACAGCCCGCTCCGCTGAACCCGGCCGGACCAGACACGCGGGGGGGGGAGCGAGGGGAGCCGGGGATGGAGGGGGAGAGGTTACCGTGGGAGAATATATCTCCCACACACATCACTCCCACCCTTCTTCTGGTGCAAGCGCCACTAAATCTCACCCTAACGTCCCTTCGCTTTAGGAGAGACTTGCGAGCCTGTTAGAGGGACCCAGGTGGCCAGTAAGTACGTGCTGGATGACTTCCGCCGCCAGCTCCGTGCGTGTCCCTGGGGACTCCCGAAGGCGGCGGGGTCGCAGGCCCTGGGGACCGGGCGGAGAAGCCTGCGCCTTTGCATGAGCCAGGGGAAGGGATCCAGCCCGGGGCGGGCGGACGCCGTCCCTGCGAGGGAAAAGCGTCTTTCCAGGTGCCTCTCCCGCCACGGGAGGAACCCGTGTCTCCCCGAGCCGCTGCGGGGTGCGGGCTGCCTGCCGGGGCCCTCGCACACCGGGCGCTCCCCGTCCCTGGGCACCGAGAGCTCCGTCGGCGAGGGGAGGGGAGGGCCCCCTTTGCAAGCGAACCGAGGCCGGCGTGAGCCCAGTCCCAGCCCCGTCGCTTCCGACCTGCCCATGCGTGAGCGGGAAGGAAGCGGCTGGGCAGGCGGGGGAGGATGGCAGCGCTGTAAGTAACCTGCTTTTGGGAGATTCACCTGGCCTGTTCCCGGGGACCCCCGGCCTCTCTCTTCCCTCCCCAGCCTCCTGGACAGCAGCTCCCCAGCGTGCATCCCGCGGGCGGCGGCGGGAGAGTCCCCGATGGCATCTTATACGTTATCCCCGGACGGCTCTTTCAGGCGACACGGCGGGTTACGGGTCAGCCCTGACAGCGACGGATGCCATGATTCCCGGGAAGCCCCGGGGCGGGCGGCAGAGCCCCCGGGACGTGACGGTACCCGCCTACCGGGACGCGGAGCAGAGGCGAGCCCGCAGCCTCCCCCGCGAGAGACTCTCAGCAAACGCGAGCAGAGGCATCCCGCCGTCTTCCTTCAAAACTACGAATTAATAATCACCCGGGGGAGTGTGTGTGTGGGGGTGATTCTGCAAGCACGCGTGGGACAGCTCCTGGGAGCAGTGCACTCGCAAAGGCGGAGTACGAGGGGGGAGCACCGCGACCCGCCGGCCCCGTCCCCTGCACATCTGCAGCGGCGCCGTTCAAACCGCGGCACCTAAACCGCTGCCGGGGCCGTGGCTCAGCGCACACCCAGCAGCGCACAGCCGCCCCGGCCGCCAGACACGCCCTTAGCACCTAAAGTAGTGAGAGAAACGCCGTGAACACTTACCTGCCGCTGGGAAGACTTGAGCCCGTTGTCTTCCCGGTGACAATTTACACCGCAGTGTTTTCTTTCCCCCGCGCCATTAAAGGTCACGGCAAGCATCGGCAATCTTGCAACGATGTTTTACAATTCAAAGAGTAAATGCTGCAACAAAAGAAATTAAAAGAGGTCATTATTATAGCAGCACAGTATAATTTCATTTTCTCTTTAAATCTTTAACCAGAACAGCCGGGCTTTGTTAGTACTAAAATTACTTTAATTTTCACAAACCATCTTCAGATAATTCCCTTTTAAAACCTCCCTTTTGATGCGTAAATCTATTACGGAAATCTACGTGTAACGTAAGAACAAAAGAGTTGTTGGTTATCTTTGCAGCTATTAAAGATCGTCTAAGCTAAGCGGACCTGCCGTTTCTTACGAGCACACACGCCACTGAAGCCCTCCCGGCCGGCAATGCCCGTGCCGCCAGCGCCGGCCCCACGCTGCGCTCCCGCACCGGGGCTCTCTGCACAGCGCGGCCACCCCGGCCCCGCGCCCGCAGGGCCCTTGCGGGGGTGCAGCGCCGGGAGCGGGGCTGCTGCTGGATTCGCGCGTTTCTGCGGCGGACCGACACCTGAGGTTGGTCCCTTCTACCCCCGGCTCTAAAACTGACAACGTACATGCAGAAATAGAGGTCTTTGGCTAGCGTGAGCGGAGGATTTAATGACCCGTGAAAAGCAGACCTCTCGGTGCAAACAGAAAAAGCCTTTCCCCCGGCAGATTACTTTTCGAACCAGTGTGGGGTTTCTTTGCTTTTCTTGAAATAATCTAGCTTGATAAATCTTCCGGAAAGGGAAAGATGTTTTCCTGACCGCTTAGGTCTGCGTTATTCCACCTGGGAGGAAGCAACCGCCGAAGTCCTTCCAAACCTGCGCCTCTCCCGCCCTTCCCAGCGGGGAAACGAGAATTGCCCCCGGCCGGCCGCGCACCCTCCCTCCGCGGCACCGGCGGCGCCCGCAGCCAGGCTGGGGGAGCAGCGCCCGGCCGGGGGGCTCGGCCCTGCGCCGGGCACCGGCACCTGCGCCCTCCCGGGGCACGGAGCGGGGCCGCGCGTCCCGGGGATGTCTCGGGAGAAACACGCAGCGGTGCAGCCCGAGGAGGAGGGAAGCCCGCAGCCTTCTACCCCGGGACGGCCTGGGGACAGCTGGGAGACGGCCAGCGCCGCTTCCCGCGGCCGTTCCCTTCTAGCCAGCACCAGGGAGAGGGAAAAAACCTCCCGCCCCGCATTTTTCTATCGCCGGCCGGGAGCGCTGACAGCAGGTCCCCTCGGGAGCGCTCCAGAATGCCGAGACGAGCTCCTCTCTCCGTGCAGGGGACATTTGCTCGCCTCTTCCCCGGAGATCCCGATTCCAGTCGCGCTCCGGCGTAAATCACCCCACGCCCCGCAAACTGCGCGCCCGCGGCCGGGCCTCGGTGCCCAGCTAAAAACAACGGCCGGAGAGATGGCAGCTCAGAGGCAGCAGCTCCTGTGCCGGTGACCAGACCCAGGCGCCCCGGAACTTTTTGCCCTCTCCGCTGCAAACACGGCCCCATTCAAATCTCTGTCAGGCAGCAATCAGGCTTAATTGTTTTGCCCGCTATTCGATAGCTATGGTAATTCCTGATAATGCTCAATCTTTGGTTGTACTCGGAGGCACAATATTAAACGACCGGACGAGGATTAAATTCCTGGACAAGGCTTATGTACTGAGAGTCCCACTCGATCCCGGGCAAAACGGGCTCGGGAACCTGCTCCAGCTCGAGCAGCGCTGAGGCACCTCCCCAGCCTCCCTTTTCCCGTTCCGCTCTCTCCCCTGCCGTGCTATCCAATTAAGGGACCGGCAATTCTTACTACACTTTGCTAAACTCATAAATGATCCCCTCGCGGCTTGGAGGTGGGAGAGACTGACTGAGAAGAGAGATAAATCCCCAGCCCTTCCAATCCCGCTCACAACACGCAGAGGGATCCGTCTCCTTTCACCCAGGGAGCTGATCAGAGTTTGAATCTCTAAGTGCCAAGAGCAGCAGACAGAAGGCTGCGAAGCATCTCCAGGAGCACAGGAGCTCATCACGGCGGGCCCGATCCCGCCTTCCTCGCTGCCTGCCCGCGTCCCGCCGAGTACCGCGGGAGCCCCGGCAAGGCGGGACCGGCCTCCCCTGCCTGGGCTGGCGGGGGCACTGGCACTCTTCCAAGCTTGGGGTAGGACGTTTGGTTTATTTACGGGGGGGAAGCCTTTTCTGATGGCACAAGGAGGTAAAGGTGAGCGTTGTCTCCCCAGCTCTCCGCTGAGCAGAGCGGGGCACCGGCGGGCCGTGCCCTAAGGTCTCTCCGAGGCCACGGTCCCCGGCCCGGAGCCGACTCTCCGGCCAGTGGTGAGGTTCGGGAACGGCGGCGTCGGGGCTGCGCGGCGGACGGCCCCTCGGCGCCAGGGGAATGGTGCATCTCCCTTCGCCCCGGCCCCTTCCCCTGCCACTCCCGGGAGCGCAGCCCGGGGCTCCGGCAGCCGAACGCTTCTCGCTCCCGCGGGCCCCGCCAGCCCGGCCCCGGGAAGGGGAGCGGAGGCGGCGGGGCGAGCTCCTGGCCCCCGGGCCTTCTCCCCAGCGCCTTGACCGCCGTGCGGCGGCGGAGCGCGGAGGGCCGGGCCTGGCCGGTGGGACTCAAGCCATTATTTTACCGTAAATCTTTGAAACGCTGGAACTAATTACGGAGAGGATATGTCTCAATTTGTTCCGCATTAGTGCCGCGCCGGGACGCAGGCACCGACCACGGGGAAATTGATGAGCCCGGCCCCGCGGATCCCCGCCGGGACGGCGGCCCTGACCCCGCGTTCAACCCGGCGAGCGGTGCCCGCTCCGCCTCCCGCACCTGCGGCCCCGGCCGGGAACACCGGCACCCCCCGGCACCCCCGCCCCCGGGCGGTGCCCGCCTCGGTGCCGGAGCGGTGCGAGGTGGGGCTCCGGCCAAGTCCGAGGTACGACGAGGGCTCTGCTAAATTTATTAGCGTACCGCTAAGACGGGGCTCAGTATAAATCACGGAGCTGTATAGGGCCATAAAGTATCCGTACGTATCCTGCCCTCGCCGGGGTTCTGGTGAGCAGGAGTTCACGGAAAGCTGGGTATCAGTAACATCTTTCAGATCTGGCGCATGTGACATTTTAAAAGTCTTAGATATACAATGGGATATACTAACGGAGCAGCTAAAACTAATATATAGATTTTTTTAATAGGTATTCGGTGCTTACATACAAAAAAAACTGGGGGGGGGG
This sequence comes from Coracias cyanogaster, assembly GCA_033124195.1. Taxonomy (NCBI): domain Eukaryota; kingdom Metazoa; phylum Chordata; class Aves; order Coraciiformes; family Coraciidae; genus Coracias; species Coracias cyanogaster. The sequence goes on from JAVSBS010025839.1 coordinate 64,686, forward strand.
GGCATCATCTCTAACGGTTTTGAAACCAATAAAATTATTATTTTGAGAGGGGAAAGAATATTCTAAAGTTTAGTACATTATAAATGGATGTACGGTAACTGAGAGCTAAGGAATTAATTTCTCCCTGGCTGTAGAGTGCAGATGCCACTGAAAAGGCATCCTGACCTCTAAATGTACTAATACAGAAACAAAGCAGTAACAACACCCATCACGGACACAAATCTGAATGATTTTCTGAACCACCGGGAACACCATCCTTGAATAGGAGTACACATTGGAAATGTAAACCAAACATTTATGCATTCAGAAGTGTTAGGAAAGCTCCAGTTGAAGCCGAACTGCCTCCAGCCGCACACCGCAGTATTTCTGGTACCTCACGGGTAAGGAAAGGCAGTCTGTAACTGATGCCACCAGCAGCCTCAGGTCTTGCTAACTTATTACAGAACAGGGACAGAAGATGAATCATCCTTTACCAGTTTCTCCAGGAAACCAGCCATGAACATGCTTTCCTAAACACTAACCATCTATGCCTTTATCTTTCAGCTTCACTCTTGAACAAACACCCTTTAACAATGCAAGCAAAAGCCACATCTCACTTTGTCCTTGTAAAGCTCTTTTGCAGTCCTGTGCAAAGACACTCTCTTGACCAGTCCGCAGTGGAAGCTATCGGGGCTTCAGTGAGGCTGGTCTGTCTTACCTCAGCTGAGGATCTAAAACCCTTCTCATGGGATTTTGTTCTCATCCTACACACCTCAGAGGAATTCACTCATGTAAGCACCTGACTAATGGTGCTTTGGAGCAAGAGTGGTCCTGCTGAGACTTAAGTGCACCAAGGTCTAAGCCTCGCACCATGCAGTGGGTAAAGCCAAGCATATCCTCCTTGCCTTCAGTTGCTCAGTGAGCAAAGACGACAAGCAGTGAAGACAATGTGCCTAGTGCCTAACGTGGATGAGGAGCAAAAGTTCCTGGGTTCTGTTCAATGCCTTCTGCAATGGCAGAGGTGACAGTAGTTTTGCCAGAACACTGGGGGACTCCAGCAGTATTTGTGGAGTGCTTGGAGACCTTGGGTAAGCAGAGAAATGCCAATGACTGTTGCATTATGCAACGGCTCCGTGTGAGCTGCCAGTGATGTGACCTGTGAGGGGGTGGCAGGGCTGGAGAGCTATTGCACCAGGGCAAGTCCCTGCAGCCAGCCCCACAGCACAGCATATGGCAACGGCTCCTTCACAGCCTGGGGAGAGATTCCACCGCCCTCCATGCCCCAGCACAGCTCTTTAGCTTCATTAGTAACTGAGCATACCCAGTCGCCCATTTAACTGCAGCTACATAAAGGCACGTGTCTCTCTCCTCTCTCTGGACTATATGTACTGATACGTGTGCATTGCAGCAATACACAAAAGGCAAACGAGCTCATTTTTCTCATCTACTTGGCTGGAAGCAACAGGCAGCAAAAATGCCGCTCCAACCAAAACAAGAGCTTTCCCAGTTCTTTCTTCTGAGACTTACCACTCAATATATTTTTTTCTTCAAAGCTTTACAGTCTCTCCCTTGTGTACATATCACATGCTGCTTCATGGGATATCGGGTGCGGCCGTGAGGGTGAAGGGTCATCTGAAGACTCCATGGCTTCAGAGCCTCAGCCCAAGAAAGATCTGCTGCAAGCAGGGACAGAAGACCTGCTGCCTTCCACAGAATTGAATATGACCTAACTGTGCTGTGTAGGTGCTTGCACATTTCTCATCAGCACGGCACTACAGGACTCAGCTGTTGTCACATTTGTGACTGTCACTGTTCAGCAGCAGCCTCTGCTGACCCTACTGCCACAACAGACTTGTCTCGCAAAGCTCATGCTGAGAGTGAGCTATGCAGGGACAGGTCAAGATGAAACTTGCAGTGAGGGGTGGAGGAAGAGAGGAGAGGAGGAGGAAGTTCAATGTGTTGAACTTGCCCTTAGAAGTCAAAATTCTTCTTCATGAGACACAGGACACTCCTTTCCCTTCAGATTTCATACACGTTTTATTCTGCTAAATTCATCTGAGTACTGCTATGACACAGGAATCCAAAGCACCGGAGTCTGCTGTAGCCACTGAGTCATGGATGCAGACTGATCAAATCTACCACTTGTTTTTCCTTCCTATTACATGAAAGCAGAGTTCAACAAAGTTCAGATTGGAACTAAGACCTACTTTTGTGATGCCTTGACAAACCTTTGTTGAAATACTTAATATGTTAGTTGAAAAGAAAGAAGCCGAAAGAAATCCCGTCAACTTGTTATTTACTTTTTAAAAAATAAAACAATGAAAGGAACAACGAAGTAAGTGTGATTCCTTTCTCTAGATTGCACTATCATAGATTAATAGCTCTATGAACAGATTTGCAAGTAGCACCATCATGCTAATCAAGATACTAAAAAAGTTTATGAGCAGTTGCTTAGAAAAAACAAGATAAAGCCTATGGAAATCTGATACTGGTCAATGGTGCATTTATTCAAAACATCATGCTGACTTCAAGTCTCCATAAATCCTTTGCAAATGAAACTTCCATTGTGATCACTGTTCCAGATCTAAATGATTTATACTCTTTCTTTGGTAGACGTTAGATATATCCCAGAATGTACAAGTTAGGTACCTATTGATACAGAGTTAATCATGCCCCCGTGAGATAATAAATATAAAATTCAAATAAGAAGGTAATTCAAAGAAGGAGTATCCTTATAAGAAGATTGTCTATTTAAAATTTATTAGTGGATTAACTTACATGGAAAAACCCTCAAAATTCTGCATGATCTGTTTCAAAATTCAGGGCTTCCACAGTTTGAACCAGTTAGCTCTTAGGAGCAGAGCAGACACTGGATTGTGGGCAGTTTCAAAACTATTCTTAGCAATATTTATCTCATTGCTTCACCCTGAGCAGCAGCCTTTGCAATTTCCATGTGCATTGGAGGAAACGTGTTCTACTGCTTTGAGCAACTGCTAGAAAACAAGGAATATACTGAGAGGCCAAGCAGAAGAGACCCACCAGGAACACAGTCTGTCAGCCCATTTTCCTAACTCCATGATCTGAGCTTCCCAACTTGTAGAAGCCTTGTGGTCTTCACTACCTTTGGGTTTCTGGTTTTTTTGCATGCTCCTCTCCTAACTGTTCAAATCCAAATGGATTCTCAGTTACCAGTTTACTCTTAGAACCTCCGGGCAGAAGTCAAAGTAAGTTCAGCAAATTGGTTGGATTCAGCTGAAAACACACTTAATTTTTCATCAGATAAACTTCTCTCAGAGGAACTACTGGAGTCAGCTTTAGCCAGACACCAGATCTATAATGAAATAACTCTATGTATGGGTAACATGAATGCATTGCAACAGTTACAAATGCTTTATCACAGAATGAAAGTTCTTCGATAAGTTGATTCTGTTTTTGAATAATTTCTTATTTAGTCTTTGGTTAAGCATTAAAAAATCCTTTCTGGCCAGATAAGGACTTCAGAGTATTTCACACTTGCAATATGCTCCACTCCAACACCATCTCTCGATAATATCCATCCAGTTATTGTAAAGGTCTGGGCCCAGATTTACGAGGACATGTGCAAAGGCATATGCAACTGACACCGAATGCATCTTCAGAGATCGAGTCCCCTTGGATAGCCAAATCCAACCTTGCGGTGTCCTGCACTTAGCAACAAAGAGACAGGCTCAATCCCATAACCACAGTAAACACATTTGGATGCACAACCTCAGACGAGGCAGGTTTCCTTCAAAAGCTGCAGTATTAGTAATACGAACCAAAAGAGAAGCCATAGGCCAGCCAGCACACAAGGGACACTCTGAGCTGCCCAGCAAAGGCAAGGAATGCAAAGAACCTCAAACACAATTAAAAGATGGGAAGAACTATCCACTCTTAGATGCCAAGTTATTAGGTGACTACAGAGCTATGCTTTTGTGGAGCACTGCGAGGCTCTGAGTAGTCTTGTACAACTTTTCCCAAATCACAGAAGTCCCCTGGGAAACTTCAGTAATCAAACAAGATCTCGTGGTCAGGAAGCTTTTCTTCATCCAGCCAATTTTATTTCCCCTTCATCATTCCATCTATTACTCATTACATCCTCCTGCCAAACTTGACATAATTCTTCTCCCTCTCTCTCATGCTTACATGTTTCAATTACATATAGACCATTATGTCCTTTCATCCCAGCTTTTCCTACCCATTATTCAGGCTGCACATATTTAGTCCTTTTCATTTTTCCTGCTCTCCTCTTCTGAGCTCCCTCCAACAGCACCTCTCCAGAATAGAAGCACTCTGAGATGAACTAAATATTCTGCAAACAATTACATTTGGCAGTCTCCAACTGTAAGGACACACAAACCAATGACTAAATCACCTTCAACAACTGAGTGAGAGTTCAAAGCCATAAAAACTGTCAAATCAGGATAGGGAACTTTGGATGACACTGCAAGATCAACTTTGCAGGAAGCCCTCAAGTAATGGTATCTTCAGAAAATTCCCTGGTCTGCATTATGGTCCTGTCTCAAGGAATCTGTCATTAAGTACACATTTGCAGCGATTTTTATATACAAAACATTTTATAAGTTTTCTGCCACTGCGACATTAGGAAGATACTGGTAAATGCATATTATCCTTACAATCTTAAAATATATTCTTGAGATACAAGATACTGAAGTTCATGTAAAGGCAACTTTTTACCCAACTAAATCACTTATTGTTGATCAACGCATGCTTAAAACATCAGAACATCGCTGTGCTACAAGGTTACAATAGTTTGCTTCTATCATCATATCCTGCTTCAAAGACACAGCTTCCACAGCCCTTCACTGCTAGAAACATGGTTCTTGCCCATAAACAAGGTAAGGCCATTCCACAAACCAGAGCCTATTACCAATTATACTCCATCTACATAACTTACAATTTTATAAGCTTATGTTAAAATACCTCAGGTTTAGTCATCTGAAGATGGTGAGCATGGTAATTTATTTCTTCAAAAGCTGAAAGCACTACATATTTGAAGTTGGGTTTACATCCAGTTAGGAAAGACAGTTACCTAGACACCCATTTTTGCCAAGCTTTATCAGCTTTATGACTAGACATTGCTAATGGTGTATGACTGTGAAAGGTGCCAGAACTGCCTCAATGCTACGTTATCACTCCCTGAACTCAGAGTGTGATTTTACCTGTCTCTTCTGCTAAGAAAGCAAAGTCACTGGAACATGAGAGCACCCAGAGCCCCAAGGGAACAGATGAGACAGGCAGCAGTACAGCAACACGCAATGCAGCGTGTCCAGTGAGCTGTGTGCAACACACACAACCAGTAACTTATTTTTTTTAACCCTTGGAAGGTTTCAAGTTTAGAGTGAGCCCTGACACTTTCTGGACCTTTGCTCAAAGTGTGTGCTAGAACTGCTCTAACAGCACAGTCCATTTGGGGGTCACTGAAACACTCACCATGCCGGGGAGAAGGGCGATGGCCACAGAATTAAGACAACTACTGTGTGACCTGCAGGAGCTCTCAATGCCTGACCAAGAAACATCTGGACATCTTTCAAAATGGAAAGGGCAACTGGCAGATTTAAAGGATCATAAATACACAATACAGTGAAGCACCTGCACCTACCTGCTAAGCCCGCATCTCTGTGGAGCAGAAGTGGCACATCACAATGTGCATGTCCCAAGCCAAGCCCAAATATTTGTACTAGAACTGCATTCTTACAGGATGGTTTTTACCTTTCCATAAAGCTACTATTTGCATCCACCTTCGATTTATCTGTTTTTTCTCCTCCCTCCAATTTGTTCTTGGTTTAAAAGAGAAGGATGCACCCCATTTTAGTCTTTCTTAGGTAACTGAAACAACACACACCATTTAGAGATAATTTTCATGCCAAAGACACAAAGTTGCTTGAATTACCTGGCATGCATTTACCGTTGGAAAGGGCTAGAAGGGAATTCAGCTCTCCTCCCCTCTCCCCTGCCTTTAACACTGCGCTGCCTCACCTCATGCAGTCCTGCACTCTCGGCTGTTCTCTGACTTTTCCCACTGTGAACTGGGGTCACGTTCTTTCTTGATTATGGCCAGAAAAAAAAATAGGTGGCACAAGGTATGCAAGGTATCAGTCCCTATGACTGCTGACAAATCTCTAAGTACTTAGGTGGATTATGTTGGAAGCCTGTTCCTCGAGATACTGTTCATGTTTTTAAAGTCTTTTGGGGTGAATGTTGCTCAATGGAAAAGCAGCATAGAAATCTAACAACAGCCACACTGCAAAATGTAAAAACAAAACTAAAAAGCAATTCTCCCACAGGAACTGAAAGGCATTTCATACATGTCCAATGAGACATTAAAAATAATTACGTGGAAGACTAATAGCTCCCTTGGTTGTTTTAATATATTTTTGTCTACAAACAAGAAACATTCTCTAAACTGCTGCCTTGGCTTGGTTTGAAAGGTCTCTCAAACAAAAGCCCTTCAAGTGACCCTTAGATTATTAAAGCTAAGTAACAATGAATGTGGATCTCAGTTCAAACAAAGACTGGAAAAATAAAAAGACAGCAGTTTCGGTCTTGGAAATGAGTATGCCTCAATAAACTGGAGACAGAGAGAGTGTATTTTTTATCAGTAGTCATACCTTTTTTGAACAAATTGTATGAAGTTTTCAACATGGGGGGGGGGGGGGGGGGGGGGGG
>JAVSBS010025840.1:0-32410 GCA_033124195.1 Coracias cyanogaster
CTGCCATGGGCAGGGACACCTCCCACTAGACCAGGTTGCTCAAGGCCCCATCCAACCTGGCCTTGAACACTTCCAGGAATGGAGCATCTACAGCCCTCCTGGGCAACCTGTTCCAGTGTCTTGTCACCCTCAGGGTAAAAAATTTCCTTCTAAAGTCATAATCCAGATGCATTTTAATCCTATAATGAATGCCAAACAGGCATTTTCTTGGTATCTGGAGGTTCTGTTCTAGGGGGGGAAAAAAAAAAAAGATGAGTTTTGGTAAGGTTCTTGGCACAAACAGGATTAGACCCTTGATATTTATGGCAAGTATAGAAAAAATAAAAATATTTGAAAAAATACATCTTTTTCATTAGGGGACCATTTAATTTTTCTAACCTGTGGATATCTCAAAGCATTTCATGCAGTGCACTGGGGGCACTCGGCATTTTTATTGTTACCACAAGGTTTGGAATAGCCAGTCATGCACAAAACCATTGATTTTTAGCTCATTTGGCTTAAAAACAGCACAGGGAAAAGGATCACTTGGCTAAAGGACCCAGGTATTTGCAGAAACTTCTTGTTGAGTCTTTTGTGTTCCCTGCTGGGAGTTTCTCCAGTGGAAAATTAATGGAAATTAAATCACATAGCAACTCACCAGGGCTGTCAGCTGATTTCTGAGTAGAGCAGGTATTTATTTTCTCTTTCCACCAATAACGGTATTCTTGTCACTGCTATACATGAATTTTAAAAAGCGTTATATAATCAATTGCCATTGCACATTAACAAGCTGTGGTTAAACTTCCCTTGTCAAATTATATCTTAAATAAGAGAAGAAAAAGGCAGGATATAACTTCATTAAATACTTCTGGAGGGCAGATATAGGGGAGAAAAATTGTACCCTTTTTATCACACCTGTTTTTTGTTTAGTACAAAGGACTGGGGGCCACTGAAACAAAATTTTGGCTAATTAATTCTCCCAGCAGTCTAACATGGGGAAGTACAGTCTAAGTGTGCTGAAGTCCTCTGGTCTATACTTAGAGCTTTGCTATGTCATGTTCTAAGGCACAGCTTGAAGATGCATGATCTTCATATGATAAAGTAGTAAAAATCACAATGTCCATGAGGAAAAAAAAGTGGAAAATGGATACTCCAAAGCTTGATTTAAGAGTGCAGTTAAAATTCTGGCTGCAAAAAACCTCATCAAAGTGTTCGCTTTCACAAACTTCTCTTCATAGAAGGTGAAGCTGGAGAGAGGCTTGAGTTAAAAAAAGGTAACTATTGACCCCACAGATTTTGTCCCTGCAGTTTGGTTTTGGGAACAGACCTTAACTCGGATCACTGCCAGAAATCATTAGAGAAAGTCTGTCTCTCTCATAGCTGTCTCTCTCTTCCCACTTTTTGAAGCAAATATCCGTTTTCAGAACTGACATCATAATAACACCCAAGCCACTTATAATGACTCAGACATATTGGATATTACATTACAAACATTCAGTGATGTTAGAGAACCTGTTACATACAGTATAGAAACACTGTTCCATCTCATATTTGGTGAGAATACGGCCCTTGCTTGCTAGATTATACTCTCAGCTGTAAGTTGCTTGTGAAAATTTTTGTAAAGGCAACTTTAAAAACTTTACATGTTTCTTTGACAGTAGTGAGTGTTCTGTTATTTTTCTTTTTTTTTTAAATAATGATAGTTTTAAAAGAATCAGCTGAGAAAGAAACTGCTTATTCTTGAGGAATAAAAAATGAGAAGATGAATCATTTTAAAAGGCTGCACTTAGTTTTTTGATTGCTGCATTTGGATTATGCAAAATCTTGACTGTTCACCTTGACGATAACACTGCAGCAAAGTTGCGCTAGACGCTTGGGCTGCCGGGTATAACTCAGGTGCCTTCTAGGCTAAAATGTGAAATCAGTTATACTTCTAGACATCTCTGATTCAAGAGTGGTGCATGAGACCATTTTGATCATGTTGTCTGGTTGCAGCAACTGATTGCAACAAGTTTTTGGTTTTTTAAAAAAGTTACTGTCTTAATATTTTCTGAAAAACTGGACCTTGCAAGTTGCTAGGTTTGGTGCCCCAAATTACTGGTTATTCCGGAAAAAGCATGACTGCGAACATGCATGGAACAATATAGTTTTATTTTGCTTTAGCTATTAATGAAACATTTTGGAAAGATCATAATTTTGAGAGACCTTCCTACATATAGTGATAGGGATGGTTCAAATACACTCCTCTGAGCCTGGATGCCACAATAACATCTGTCTGCTGGGGCTGACAGCATGTGGAGATATTTAAACAGCCCTAAAACAAGTAGGTTTATGCTACAGTTGTCTTTTCTCGCATCAATATTTAAATGCTTCAGTTTGTCTCAAATATATTGCTTAGGAGTGTGGTATGCTGGAGGAATGTGTCAGTTACAGAAATTGGCCAAAACTTTTTTCTTTCTTCTTTTTAAAAATATATTTAGCAGTGTATTTCCACGTAGCACTATCCATTTGAAAATCTGTGTTTTCTAATTGTTTTTTGACTAAGGCATAGGTGTTATTTAGGTGCGTGTTTATCTAAACATCATTTAATCTGGGACAAACGTTAGCTGTTACCAACAGGTCCATTATCCATGCAGAAGCACAGAAACCAGACCAGTTCAAACCACTGGGAGCCTTGTGCATCCCAGTGCTGGGGTGCTTGGGCCCCAGAAGGACCAATGGGAGCAGGAGGGAGCACCTTTCTGTTCCTCTTCCTGGGCTGGGGTCTCTGCCATGCAGCTCAGCCACAAACATGCGTAGTCACCAGGTGTCAACCTGGATGGAGAGCTGGGTAAAATAAAACAGTCAAGGCTGAAGCCTTTGCTTTTTCACCTCGCATTCTGTTGTTTGTTTTCTTGGTTTCTGGTATGGAAAGGTAGGATTTTGCCAGTTACTGGTACCACAGTCCAGAGGCGGTGTAATTGATGTCATACCACCAGGACTCCATGCACTGCTCCTCATGGGCTGGGTACAGCAGTGAGGAGTCGCACAAAGGTCATCCTTAGAGATATTTAAAGAACAAGGAGAGCCTTTTAAATACAAAGTGAAGATGCCAAAATGCTTGGCTGTCCTAAGGCGAGCGGTCAAAGCCAGCAGAGGAACCACAGATGGATGCGTTGCGTAACAGCCTTGCTGGGCGGCTGGTTGATGTATCCCTTGTGACAGAGCATCTCTTCAGCGCGGCACTGAGCGGGGAGGGCAGGGAGGAGAGCAGACAGAAACCATCACCCTCTGAATCTGCCCTGCAGTTTATTTTTGGTTCTACAAAACATGGCCCTGGTTGCAAAGCGAGACAAAAAAAAAAAAAAAAAATCAGTCTTAAACCATTTGGTATTGTTTTAATTATATTTTTGCTTGTGAAATGTTTTTTGGAGGCTGCGATATCATAGATACTTGCTTCAAAGTGGTTTATCATGCTCTGCATGTTGCTGTTTATAGCTGAATACCTTTTGTTAGCAAATCCTGTTTTGGATCATGTACAGACACACATGTGACTGATTTCTTTCTGGCATTAAAAGTTAATGTTTCTCTTTTTAAGGTAGACCTTTAACACAAAGAACAAATATGCATCTGATACATGGTTCTTTATCTTATTTTATGTGAAGTTAGTGAACCAAAAATTCAGCTATAAAGTCCTAGACAGAAGGGTAGAAGATGAGATGCAAACAGAAATAATTGTGAATGGCAGAACGATGCTTTCCTAATGCTCTGTGCATATGCACATGCATGCTCTCTCTTCCCAATTTACCCCAATTTCTGTATATTATTAAAACATTGATAAAACTTCAGCCATTGCAGTTAATGCAGGCTCTGCAACAGGCTCTGCCCTGGGTTTTTTCACTATTAGCAGTCATCCCTGAAATACAGAAGGACCACTTGCTCTCCAAACTGGTTGTCATGAGTGTTGTTTTAATCTGTTTTAGTTGGCCAGGCTGTGAGTCCCACAGTTCTCCAAGTCCCACATCAAGCTGTTTGAGGGACTTTTTTTCCTCCTTCCCTATGGAGGAGTGCCTGAAGCACAGTGCTTTTTTGGATGGGCTTTCTCTGTGTGCTCTCTATGAACAATGCCTTCCAGATAATGCAAACCAAGGAGTGAGTTGAACCTACTCCTGAAGCTGCAGCCACAACGATTTGGGTTATAAGAGTTAGCATCTTCTTACCCAGAAAAAAAAAAAAGGAAGAGTGTTGGATAGTTTCCAAAACATTGGACATCATCAACAGCAGGACTGACATGATCAACAGCTGCAGTGGCCTGGGGTTAGATTTTTATCAGCAAGCTACTGTTACAGTACTGCTGTAATGCACTTCAGCTCACACCGTTCCCTACGTTCCATACTAGAGCTTGCTCCTGCCAGGATGACAACCTGACTCTTCAGTGTTCGAGCCAAGTGCTTTGGCATTAGCAAAAGGAAGAACTTCACAAACTGAAGATGGCACAGCCTGCTAAGATAAACTTGTGCTTCCTTACAGCATGCTGTAAAGAAAGATGCTGGCCTAGATGTGCTCATCTGCTAAGGTCTGCTGCACAAACAGTAAAAGCTTGTCATGTGGAGGATAGAGAGCAATTCCTGCTGCACAGGGCAGGTCTTGCTGGGCAAGTTGTCAGACGCACCTCCGTAGTCCCTTGTGTCAGCTAAACCATGCTGGTGGGACTGGGAGGGCGAAGGGGCGCTTTTAAATGTAAGAGGAGGTGGGATGGGTAGTGCATCCAAGAAAACTTCTCTACTTACATCTTTTCCTTAATGTCAAATTGTATAAGGGCTTTGTGCTGGATGTGAAATAAGGCAAAGATTACCCTAAGCAAGCCAGGGGAACTGGTGACCTGCTGAGTTGTGCTGAGGCGGGCAAGAGAATCAAGGTTGTGTGTGTGTAAGAAGAGGTTGTTGAAGTAAGAGAGAAATGATGTGATTCATCTGTTTTGAAAAGCCAAAAGGTGATGGTAGAGAAGAGGCTGCAGTTAAGCTGTGCTGTCAGCCCCACTGGGGACTCGCAGCTGCATTGCAGTTCTGCAGTTGAGATGTGCATCGGAGAAGGGATAAATTCAGTTGCCTTATTTTTTCTGGGGAAAAAAAAACAAATCAGAAATTAGGGATATTCTAAAAACAGCTTATCCCTTAAATAAAAATGGTAAATTTTCAAAACACAGTAATGTTCTTCAAATATAGTGTTTAGCTGCATTGCTCCAGGTCACACGAAATGTAGTGTATCTACAGGATAGCAATGTAATCTGCCTCTGGATGTGGTCATGTTTGTATTGTGTCAAAAACTGCTCTCAGGTGAATGCTGCTTTCTGATAGCATCTTGTGGAGAAGCAACTCATTCTCAGAGAAGGCCGCATCTCCTTTGAAGTAGCCAACATCCAAACTGGGGACTCCCAGAAGAGCAGTGAGGAGGCAGCCGGTTGTCCAGTACCGCAGAGAGGACTCGGCCAAAGTGGATATTAAGCAGGCACCAAACCTTGACTGCCAGCTTATCACAGACTGAAGCTACTCCTTTTCATCTCTTTTATTAAAAGATGTATTTATTTGTTAATGGCTTTGTTTATCTTCACCTTTGAATTTTCGTTAAATTGTGGCAGGACTTCAGAAATTCTCTAATGGCTGTAGAAAGAGGCAGGTATGCTAGTGGAAGTCTGGTGTCAAGAAAAAAGGGAAGGGTAGGAACCCCAGAGCAGAACATCACAAGACAGAGGGACTAAGATGACAGCGGAGAAGTTGAGGAAGAAAAGATGTTTGAATGTATGGAAATCATGGACTGTCTGCCTGGCAGTATGCAAAGGGGGATGTTTCATATTTGACTCTCCAAGCCTACTTTTGTAGTGGGTAAGATTTTAAGACTTAACTAAAACCAGTGTTCCTCTGAGACGTCCCTCCATTCTGAAGAAAAAGGTGCATTTGCTGTGTTGTGTGTGAAAAGAATTACTTAAAGAATTTTAGTGAAAACTTTAAAAGTCAATGCCTCTGTGGCTGTAAATATTCTCCTTTGCTATCATGGAACATTGCACATGCTCACCCACTTCTAGGTGTGTTACATGAAGACAAAGAAACTAGACCATTAGACCAGTCCTAATAGACTGGAAATAGAAAAAAAAATATGGCAAATCTTGTGTGTTGTTGACTAACAGTGTAAAAGAATACACTTCTCTATATGGGAATAGGAAGAAAACTGAATTCTGTAATGGAAAATGATGCCATCTTGTCTGTGCTATCTTTGGTAGATGGAAGTACAAATAAAGTTAGTAGTATCAACCATAACATGGACATTTTAGAACTATTCAGTAAGACCCTGGCTGTGATATGCATCTGTGGTTTAATACCGAGTAGAGCTTCCAGGGGACAGTATGGAAGGTGATGATGATGGTATCTTCAAGATGAAGAAGGTATCTTCATCACAGTTATATTTTTGCTGTGATTTCTTCAGATGACTGGTTGTTCTTGTACCTCTCAATATCAGGGATAACTTTATGGAAGTGTGAGGTTGGATAACACGAGCATAAACCAGACCCACAATAAGTGACTGGCAGTTCTATGTCAGGGTAATTACTGCTTGTAATTTTTTTACAGCAGCATGTTCCTGAGCTAAAAACGAAACAAAACCATGCTCTGCTACGTTATTTTAAAATCTTAACAAATTTAAGATAACTGAGTCTATACAGTGTTACAGCTTCATAAACAGATACTAACACAAATAAACGTATTACCAAGGAGAGCGTTTCCATCTAACAGAGCAGACTGGAGAACAAGCTGGACCTGCCCAGAGGCTAGGCAGTGTATTCTCAATTTTCCTTTGCTACCTGCAGGCCACTGTTCAGTTAGTTTCTCGTAATGAAAAAAAGGTTGAATTTCAGACAAGAACACTAAAGATGCTGGTAGAGTTAAGCCAGATGCATTCTTCTGCTACCACATATTGACACTGGTTTCGTTCTTGTAAATGCAAAGCACTCAAGTAATTAAAAATAAACAAAACCTCCCACCCCTGGACTCAGAGAGAAAACATATTATAGCACAATGAATGTTTAATGTTAAAAGCATCTTGGATAAATATTGAGATCAGGAGTACCTATAAATATTCCCGATGCCTCCTTTAAGTTTTAATCTGTCTAACTTTGCCGTCTTTTACGCTTACAGTGGCTTAGCAAAACTAAAAAAGTTCCATAAGACTTACTAATCAATTTTTATTTTAATAATATCTCCATACTTTTTATAAAATTCTGTCTTATGTATCATTCAAAATATAAGTCTTTTGGTTATCTTTTCCTGTAATGATGTTACAGGTCATAGGTAAACTGCTTGGAAGCAAATGGCAAAGCAGCGCTTTGGATATTGTGTTTGCCCAAATCCCTCACTGTCCCAACAGGACCATAGGTGCTTATTGCTGCCCCTGACTTTTTCTGGGTCCTCTACCACTTGGAAGGTGTTTTATATATTGCCACTTGCAGATTATTACATCTAAGTCTTCCCCTGATTTCCACTGGTGTGTTATCTCACCACTTGCTTGAGGAAAAACGCAGTTAAATATTATTTTTAAATTGACATAAAGCAGCTTTTTACAGATAAATTGTGCTAAAAAAATTATCTATATAGATGTGTTAGGACTGTATATAGACATCGATATTAAAGAATGTATTTTGGGAATGTTAGAATTAAATTCACAGGAAGTGGGAATCATACTGTTTGCAAGAGATAAAGGGGAAGGAAGAAGGAAGAGCAAAATGTTTCTGGCCTTATATTTGGTATTTCACTTTGGGAAAGACAAAATTGACGTAGCATCTGCCATAAGGATTTCTTTAGCTAATGACTGGTAAAAGAATTATTCTTAAAGATTAAGGAAGATTTAGCAAAAAAAATAGTTTTGCAAGAGGCTGAGTGAGAGCACCATGAGACAGAGAGGTCAGACACAGCAGTCTGTGGGTGGCTCCGGCTGCAGGGCTGCGTGCGGGTAGCAAACGGGGCTGCTCTTCAGCAGCGAGCGTGGCAGCGGGAATGGCAGGTGTCTGGAGAGGCAGGGTGTCTGACCCACTCTGTGTGCTCTCGGATGGCATCAGCTGTCCCCTTAGCACATTGCAGCGCTTCTTGACACTGTTCTTGTTAAAGTTGATGAGCTGGGACCTTGGGGTTTTTCAGTTCCCGTCTTTATCCAGTGTTGTCATGATAGTTTGCGTTGAGCAGCACCTCTTGGGTGTTGCAGCCAAGCAAAGCCCAGCCAGAGCAGCCAGCCCCTTTCCCTGAAGAGGCTATCAGTGCTCACAAGTGTGGCGCTTTTTTTCTGTAAATAATACCCCACTGAAGCCATCCTACTTCTGAAAGAGGGTGTGCGTGTGAACAAGATAAAGTAGTAGCTAAGGCAAAGGCAGAAAAGGGATGAACATTAATAGATTGGATAATATTTGGAATAGTTGGACTGTTGTTTTAGGGTGCTGTTGAGACTTGGTTTGTGGAGACTGAGTTATTTATTGCACCAGCAAGTGGCCTTTAAAGAGATGGAACAGAAAATCTTCAAGGTTTGTGGGTGACCATAAAGGATAACTGTTCTCTGCAGGGTTCTGTTATTCCTTTCTGAATTTAATCTTTGCTTTGCGCTCATAATCTATCCAGTGATTACCATTTATTTGATTGCTCTATTTTGAAGCAGATGATTTCTGTTATATTCCTACTTCAGCTTCTGTTGTTGCCCTTGGGGCTCTTTGCCAGATAAATTCTCCTGATATGTTACAGCTGTTTGAAAAGTAAAAATTATTCATTGGATCAACTTTTTTCAATATATAGAATAAATTGTTCCTATAAAGTGCAGCTTATCTCCCAGTGTTGAATTTGCCTTGCTCAACAGTTCCCATTTATGCAGAGCATTTAAAAACTGTAGGTGTTATCACTGGCCAATAATGAGAGCAGTGTTTTACTACCCATCCTCTCCCTCCCACCCCCAGCACGCTGTATCCTGTATTTTATAAATCAGAGAGCGAGACCTAGAGTTCAGTCCTTTTCCCGTTTGGATAGGTTTGAAATTTCAATTACTTTTAAGGAAGGCAGTTGAGTTCCTTAAGAAGCAGTGATAAAAAGGCTTCTATGAAAAAGCCATTTTCCATCTGTTTTGCAGGCTTTGCCTCAAACAGGCTGTTCTGGGGAGTCTTAGAGGGCGAAGCAGGCACTCCTGCCCTGGGCTGCAGCGGGGCCGTGGCGGCAGAGCGTGTGCGTGGGCTGTGTTTGGTTTGGCAACCTTTCTCCTCCCAAAGAGCTCTGGTGCGGTGGCAGCTTGCAGAGCAGCCAGGGTGGCATCACTGGATTGTACCCCTGCAAGGAGGAGATGGGCACTGGGAAAGGGAGATCTGGGTGCTCCCGGGGACATGCCTGGCATGGGAAGCCTTGCCATCCAGGGGCTTGAGCAGGGAGAGACTGGCAAGACCTCTGTGTATGGGAGAATACCTCAGACAGCCTTTAGAATCAAATAACGCATTTTCTTCGTTCTTTAAATCTATAAAATGGTTGTAAAAACAAATTTATTATCTTCTGTCAAGCTTTAGTGCTTTCAGTGATAATGACTAGTGAAATACCTGTCTTTGTGGAGCAGTGGAAGGTGAGGCATGGTCTGATGCAAGTTAAAATAAAAGACACTGAGAAACACGCCTTTGTTACAAAGCACTTTCTCTTCAGTTCTTCTGTTAAACATATTTTCTACTCCAGGGTGCTGAGAACCACTCTGTGCCTGCCTCCCATCTGATATGACTAATTTGCAGGGGCTTTTTATTGTCTTTAAACCATTACAGTCCAGATAGAAAGTCAGTATCTGCGTTACTGATGACTCAATCAGCTCTGCTTGGGCACTTAACAGGCCAGCCAGACTTCCAAAGGTCCTTTGAATAATTGAATTGCAAAGTCTAGCAGCTTGGCCAGGAGGAGGTGAACAGCTTTGAGGTGGCCTTTGATGCATTTTTCTTTTTCCCTTGAGAAGTTCAGGTGTATGTGTTTTTCAGAAGGGAAGTTCCTATATTTGTATAACAAAGATTTTGATCATAACTCATTTCTAGTAGCTGTCAGGATCCAAAAAAATTGCTTGTCAAGGAAAGCAGAGACGGACTGAAAGAAAAGCCAATTATTCTGTATATGAACCAGTCTGCAAATTTCACAAAGTTAGTGTGGAAAAGGTTAATTTTGTGTTTGTCTGTCCACAATGAGGAAAGGCAGAAGTCCATGGCTTCTAGCTAGTGTGTCTTGTTGCTGTATCTCTGCTTCAGATACCCAACACTGGTTTTCTTTTCAGATGTGTAAACAGTAATGTTCCCTTATGTTTTCAGAAGTATCATTATAGTACTGTACTGATTTAATGCAATCTTTAAAAATATTTCCCATCACTTTTTGCTTCATTGTGAAAAGTTACAGCTTTTACCACAGATTGCTGAAGACCTTGTACTGTTTATATGCATCATTGTCATTATAATTTTTGCCTTTGTCTTTGGCAAGTGGGTTAATTTTCAATCTTCGTAATCAACAACCAAGTATAACAGCAACAGACAAGATTATTTATTTATCTGTACTGTCAATATTTTGAGTTATATGGTAACCAAGTATTATTGTAAATGTAAGGTATTTTACAGATTAAGAATATTTTGCAGCATGATGTAGATCTTTGCTCAAGACAGAAGAGTATCTGTAATTACTTTAGATATATGGAGTTTCTTCAGGTATATGGAGTCACAGCCACATGCATGATTTTTCTTGCTGGTTTCTTGTTAGGATGTTGCCTTTGCCACTGATGAATTAAAGAAATCTAAAATCTTTTAATTTTACCTGTAGAATGTAATTTAGGATTTTTATCTCTTTCAGAAGTACTTCTGTTATTACTAGTGCACTGACTATCATGATTCATTATATCAACAAAAGCCTGTAACACCATGTTTATCTATCAGTATCACAGCATCTGTCCAGTGAACCTGTGCCTCATTGCTTTGAGCATCCTAGTGCTGGAGTTAGAGTTTGCTGTTCAGGGAATTAACTGAAAGCTTTGGAGTTGTGGGCAAGGAAAATAGATTTGTCTAGTTTTTTTAAAAAATAAACCTAGTCGTCCTTTTGAATAAGGTCATTTTTATCAAAACCACCTGCTACGACTGCCAGTTTCTCTGCTCTAAGAATATTCTCCAGGACCCTTGAAATATGCTTGGGTAAAGTATTGCCCTCAGATGCATTCTTTCCAAGAGGGAGAGCTGCAGGCTTTTTGATCTAAGACAGGCAAATAACGAAGAATAGACTAAAGACTTCAAAACTAGAATAAAGTAAAACCATTTGGAAACTCGGCTGTGGGATTAGAGGAAAGGAGAAATCTTCATAGCTGATGTGGTAGATGGACTTAAAATTGATTTAGATTTCATCACACCTAATAATTATATAAGCAGCATCAGGGATTATGACTTCGGTGTGTAGAAAATTGCCTTAGCAATGGTGGAGTAAACAGTTTGTGAACAGTCGATGTGTAACAAACAAGTTATTCACCCCTCTGAGTACAAATACAGTTGAACAGCTGTGTGCAGGCTCAACTTCCCAGCAGAGAATGCTGGAAAAGACTGGGTCCTTCCTAAGGCACCGGATCACTTGTGATGCTGACTAAATGCAGATGGCTTAAGTGGTTCCTGTCTACAGTTTTGTGCTTTGTCTCCCTCTCTGAGGCTGCTGTTGCTGCAGCGGTGCTGAATGAGTGATATAGTAAATATGTGTGTTTACATTTATGAGCCAAACTGTAAAAATGTGTTTGGGAGCAGAGTTGCATAATCCAGCGCTTGTAGCTGCTGAAATTCTTGTGGCTGGGACATACAAGAGCAGCATTCCTTGTTTGCCTGGTGCACCTGAGGAGTGGCAAGTAGTAAAAATGACTGTGATTCAAAATGGGCAGAGAAAAAGTCCAAAGTTTTACTTACTTGGCCTTTTAATTTGAAAACGTGTTAAATGGATCCGGTAAAAAAAAAGCATCCCAGTAATTGCAAGAGAGGGTTTTAGCATGGCTAGAAATGGCAGGGGTTCTCATCACTGCTCTTGTCCTTTGCCTACCTGTGAAAACTTTAATCTTAGGCACGGATGCCAATGCTGACAATTTTGGAGCATTATTGACAAAACTATTTGGAGCAAAGAGGTTAGTTTTTCAGAGCAGCAGATTGAGTCATTGTAGAGAGGAAAAAAAAAGCCATCAGTACAGAAAATCTAGAAGTTAAAGTTATGGACTATTTGGAGAAACTTTGGGATTAGCTCTGGTTCTAGGCTCTGACATCTTGACATCAACTTGGTAAATGCTTGCAACAACTGCTGCAGTGATTTTGCAATTCTGCAGAGAACTGGATAGAGCACGGTAGTCCTGTTGCCACACACAGAGCACAGCCTTGCTGGAAGGTTGATTGCAAACACTAGGGATCAGCTTCTCCAGCATATCAGGAACCTGTGGTCGTTTTGTCCTCATATGTTGCAGAAGTCCGGATATTGGTGGTTCTTCCACAGCTGAGTAGGGACAAAGGAGTAAGGACAGTTGGCATAGTCTTGCAGGACTGGACTCCAAAGCAGCAGAAATCTTTCTCAGAGAGTGGATTTTCATGCTGCAATATTAAGTAATTGGAAAATCGTCTGGCAGGTTTGGTCTCCAGAAAATGTAGTACCTCCATGTCATCCCTGAGGATAGGTCTTCTGAGCCCAGAGGGATTTGGCATTCTGAGTGAAATACTCCTCTGCAGGTCAGAGGCCCTAATAGGTGATAGATTCAGGTATGAGCTGATTATAGCAGATACTCAAGACCTTTCCAGTACTTGATGACCATATGACTGCTGTGCTGTTTGCAAAAGCCTTGGCTGAAGGAAAGGAGCATTTCTTTGAATGTAATCAGAACGCAGTGGGAACCATCATCAATGTTTTTGGTTCCAGGCAGTGATGTGTTGCAGAAGACAGTCATGAGAGCTAAGCTGTTGTGCAGCATGGGAGAGTGTTCATCTGCATCTGTGTGGGTCCTGGAATCAGCCAGAAAGCAGCTGTGAGCTCTTTCATGGACAAGTTTGAGGTTTGCTTACTAAAGTATCAAGAGGCTTTGACTGTAGCATAATTTCCAGTTAATGAGCCTTTCACCTGATGGGTGAAATGTGATGCTAGAAAGGGGCCTGCAGCCATCATGTCCTATTCCTCTTGGTGACTTACCGATCCACAGCTCATGGAAAACATCAGATAGCTGAACACTTCTCATACTGGGCTTTAAATAAAGACTCAACCTAATTGGTTAAATAGAGCTCTTGGCAAGACACAAAGGAAATTCTAGAAACCCAACAATGCAGGATAGAGGGGAGAAGTGTCCTTTTGTAAGAAGAAACTTAACTTGATCTCTAGTAATAGAGAAGATGGTCTTGGATGATTGGTTGTATGTTTGAAAACAAACATTTAGAAGAAGCTGTCTGCTTTGATTCCGCTGTCCCACAGGATGGAAAGCAAAATTCTTCTAGACCCAGTGGGTTTAGTAGTTTTATTTTGGTATATTCACTCTTCAGAAATTGTACATTGTGAGGAAGAGGAGAAAAAAAAAGTCATAGTATATACCTTTTTACAGACAAAGTCCTGCATTGTCTAAAAAACCTGTGACTGCATGAGCAAATGAGTCACTGAAGCCTGGTTCCTCATGGCATCCATTGTTCTCCAAACCCTGTCCTCCCTCCCCTGGAAAGCTGGCTGTCCTCCTCTCCCTTACTACACCTTCGCCTTGTCCTCTCCTCTGAGTTGGGGCTGGATCCCAGCATGACCGAGCTAAGGCAGCGACAGGTCCCTGTCTTCCCCCTATGCCTGGCTCAGGCACCCATCATCATCATGCCTGCAAAAAAATATTCTCTTTTTAAAATTTTTTGTTCTGCACTTCTGCCAATTTGCTAATTATGTTAAATAATTGGTTTGTAAACTGACCAGGAGAAATTTAGGATCAATCTTTCTGAGAGAGTACAGGAAGGTTAGTAGCATTTAATCAGAAGCAACAAAGAAAAAAATTGCATCTTTTAGCTCCAGTTTATAGTCCTTCCTCACCCTATAGAGAGTGGTGCATGTTATTAATGTTACTAGTAATCTTACCTGATTTTGCATCTCTGTGTCTTAATGCAAGGAAACTCCCCTGAAGTACACACGTAGCTCTAAGGATTCACATAGCTGAAATGCTGAGAAAAAAGTAACAGGGTCAGGCTTATGGAGGGTCACAGTAATCCTGACAATTTTATCCAAAGATATTCTGTCTTTTTCCCACTGTTTTTCCTATTTACACTAAGCTTATTTGCTTAAGGCAGCCACTGGATATACTCAGGTTGCCTGAAGGCTTTCTGAGAACTGTGCTCCGTAGCTTGCCTTCGGTCCTGTGCTGTGGGCTGGCTTAGGGCTTGGGCTGCTATTGAAAAAAAGAAACACTAAAAAAAGTTAAATATTCGCTAATGTGTTTCCTGCCTCCCATTCACTGTGTTTCAGAAAATCTTCAGAAGAACTGGACATGGATAAAGTAACAGCAGCCATGGTACTCACCAGTTTATCCACCAGCCCTTTGGTCCGCAGCCCTCCTGTCCGACCCAACGGTAAGCCTTCAGAGCAGCGCCTGGGCAGGGCTGGGCAGAGGTACCAGGGCCCTGTACATGGGGGCTTGTTGCCAGGAATTGTGGCTGTGGTGGAGGACAAAGGGTGAATGGCTGTCTTCTGGCAGTGCCCTGTGCATGCTGGGGATCTGTGCTCTTAGCTAGTCAAGGTCTTAGGTGCAACATTGGCAGAAATGAGAAGAAACCTTTTCCATAATTGTAGAGCAGCTCCACCTTATGAAATGGGAGATGCCTGTTTTGTAAATGAGCAATGAATGCTGTGGAAGCTCTCCTGACCTCACTGAAACAATAATTTTCCAAATAAACATCTTTTTTCCAAACAGTTTATTTGCATTTACACGTGTGCAGTAAACATGACAGCAGTTGTTCTTGTCCCCACCTTATGGAAATCAGATCAGATTGTCCTGAACGCTGCAATGAGGCAAAGCACTCCCAGATCACAGCCCTTGGCTGAGAGGCCAGATACTAGTGGCCTGCCCAGTGACAGGTCTGTTTCTGCCAGTGCAGGATTAGGCCCTCAACTCCTCTGCTCATTGTAACTCTGATGGTCTACCGTCAAATCCAATAATCCCTTAGAAGACTGTTCCATTCACAAAAGACACGAATAAAAAAAAAAAAATCTGAAAAGTCAGATATTGAGATTGCTAATGAAATATTAATCTATGCAAACTTGACTGGAATTACTAGAAATTCTAATTTATATTTTAAGAAATAATTTAAATTAGGACACTCTTGTTAGGATGTCTCAGCACCGTTTGTATGGCTTTGGCTGTTCTTCCACACTACTTAACTAGTGTTAAATAGATACTAGATGCCCTCCTACTGTAAATAATTCAATGACTATGAGGGATATTTACAGATGTGACCTAAAAGGGAAGTAGTCTTTGCATTTCTTCACTGGAAGCAGAGGTGATCCACTGAATTATGTTCTGAAAAGGAACCAAATGCCCCAGCTTTAAAAGTTTTTGAACAAATAGCATGGGGTTTCCATTTCTTTCCAGAAAATACAAGTTTTATCCATTTAGCTGGAATTCTAGCCATGAACATCCATGGCTCCTGTTTGTGTGCTTTCCAGTGTTGAAATCCAGAAGTATTTATGGAGTACCACTGCTCTGAAGAGCCCTGGGAAGCCTTGGCATCGACATACTGCCTGGGGGCTGTAGCTTGCCAGCCCCCAGGGAAGGCCGATGGAAGGGGTAAAAACATATCTGCTCTTCAGCAGGTCAGTTCACAGCTGAAACCACAGACGAAGATGGGTTTGTGCTGACGTGCCAGGCAGGGATTTGGAGTGGCCAAGGCACGCACATGTCCAGTGTAACATCCCTGCTCACTAGTTGCTGCTCTGGTGTGGGGCAAGGCAGTGTCTGCCACCTTAGACAGTTTGAGCAGATGACACTTGTCAGGAGCGGCAGTTCACACTGCCTAGCAGCTGTTGATTGGAAAGATCTTCCCAACAAAGCCTTTTGAATTGCTAATAGCTAAATGGCAGCAGTCAACTGCCTTTGATATCTCTTCATGCAGTCTGAGTGCTCTTTGATACTCCTTCATGTAACTTGTCTACTTGTTTCCCGAAACCTGGGAAGACTAGCCTGGAAAAGTTATTCACTGTTTTCAGTAGTCACAAGATTTTGAAGCTGCTGTTTGGCACCTTCTCCCTGAATTATCTTAGTTTTGCCTGAGTGAAGACCTACTAAAGACTTAGAAGTGTGAAGATTTGATAATGTAAAGCTCATTTGTTGTTGCAAGGCTAGGCTCTGATCTTAGTCATACGAGCTACAAATGTACAAATGATTAATTCTTCCTACATCATTTTCCAAAAAAGGGCAGTAAGTAGCAGTGTAATTAAAGAAACATTTGTTTAATCAAATAGAATTTTGTGTAGAAGTAAAAAAATAACATAAGCGTTAATACTAAAGTCTGATCTGTGGTGGAATTACCGGGGATGATCACCCATGTAAACTGGATCAGAGTTTGGCCCTTGTTTCCCTGCAGCTGAGTAATATTTGGTCTGGTTCTCTTTCACGCAACTCCAGCAATGTGAAAAGAGCCCAAAATAAGAGTAAGTTGCATTTATTTACATTTTAAACTTATTTACATTGACAGATATGTTAGTATTAATAAGAACCAGTGTTTGTTTTTTTCCTGTTGTCAACCTCTTTAGTCTCTTCCATACTACATAAGCAATGTTCTTGATTTACATCTCTTTCTCAGCAAGGTGAGGAGAAGCTGTAAACCCTAAGAATACAAAGTAGCACCATAAACCTGTCGGAAAGTAATAGTTGAAAGAGTGCTGCTTCCCTTGTTTTTCTGAAGAACTGGAAATTTTAAGCTATGCTAAGGTCACAAGTTGATACCAGATGTACTTCTTGGCTTTGGCACAAGACTCAAGTACAAATACTTAAAACAGAAAACACAGTCATATGAAGGCTGTAATTGTGGCATTTTCATATGCTGACTTATTAGCTACTGGAAATGTGCATGTCCTTTTCCAAAGAGGAATTTGGGAGAGGAGGAAGGGTTGATCCCATGTATGCTCTGTGGCCCTGATCCCTCCTAGTAAGTCCAGGGACTTGGCTGCTGCCTGCACAAGCGGGGATTTTGATGCATGTGCTCACATGGTGGAGCACTGCCTTCTGTTTTGTGAACAGCGGATGTTAATGATTAAGGGTTCCATCCAAAAGCAACTGAATTAGGAGAGGAAAAAAATTCATTGGTTTTGGGTTAAACTTTTGGTAGCAGGTGGTAGACATTATTTTCTTGCTGATGTCATTAGTTAAATTTATCTGTAAGAAATTGAGAAGGAATGAAGGATTGACTTCTGCAGAACTCTTAAAGGCAGGCGCTGGCTTGAAAAGCCTCCTGTCTCACATAACATTTCACAAACAGATAAGGCGATATTTGCTTGCCAGCTCCAAAGTCTGGTATTGCACAATACTCGAGCACCTATGGTGTCATTGGGAAAAGCTTCCAATATGTGAGTTAGGGAGAAACTGTACCAAAGCTGTCTCTGCCCATGTGCCCAAGCACTGTGAGAAGCTGAAGCTTCAGGCAGAGCTGCACATGTTTGCACCACTGGACATGCTCAGGCCATACCTTTGCTGGGCTGATGACTTACACACTCCTCTCCTGCCAAAAGCCCTTCAGAGATTGGGAAAAGTGGAAGTGTAACACCTGAGGATATCAGTACAGGAAGCATGGCTCAAGCAGTGCCTCAGCCTGTGAAAGCTGTGCCGTTACTCCCTCCCACCATGTTGTAGAGTAACGTGTTCGTTTGAGAGTCTGCTTACTACCTAATGTCAGTGGAACAGATGCAGTGAGGAGGAGGTTCCTCCAGTGAGAAGGTGCAGAGGTGATTCAGCATCTGTGCATCCCACTCCTGAAACCAGATACCTAACAGTACACCTGTGTGAAGAAAAAGACATAGCATTTCAAGGATATGTACCACCTCGTTTAGAGATTCCCATTAGGCAGATGCTTGGGTACTGGGGCATTATGAGAAGACAGAGTGTAATTATGGTTTTCTTTCGTGTTTTAGTACTGAGAGAGTGATAATGTTTTTGCAGATCTACTTAGTGTCCGGGGACTCAGAGTGTTTGTCCCCTTCCCAGGGCATCTCCTGTTGGCCTTGGTGGTTGGTGGCTTGGAGCTTGCTCTGATGCCCTGCCCTGGTCATGTTTTCCTGTTGAAAGTTGAGGATGTATTTGAATGTTTTCGCTTAATCATGCATGCAATATCTGATGGCTTATTGTGGTTTATGCTCCAGAAGAGGTTATTTTTCCAAAACCGGCATTTCTTTTTAGAAAAGTACGTTGGTTTTTTTTTTTAACCTAAAAAATTAAATGTGGATGTGTGGTTGTCCTCTCTACATCCAGTGCTTTCACTTTCCTTTATTGAATGTACAGTTAATTACCAACGTGGCAGCTAAGCCTCAGATAAAAGAGCTCCTTAGCCCTAACATATGATACTGTTGTAATGATGGCTGTTATTGTTCTTGACAGAATCCCTAAATGGATCTTGGAAAGAAGGAGGATTTGTGCCTTCTAGTACCAGCAGCAGTGGATACTGGAGCTGGAACGCTCCCAGTGACCAGTCCAACCCATCCACCCCATCTCCACCTCTGTCAGCTGATAGCTTCAAAGCTTTTCGGACACCTTCCCAGCCAGATGATGGTATCGATGAAGCTGAAACAAGCAACCTTCTCTTTGATGAACCCATTCCTAGGAAGAGAAAGGTTAGCCTCATGTTAAATTCCATACCCATGGGCAGAGAGGATGTTGGTAGACTTTGCTGTGAGAAAAGAACATGTCACCCAGGCAGCTCTGTATGTGTATCCTTCCTTGGCATCCAGTTAATGTAGGCACTTAGCCCCCGCACTGTCTCATTCAACCTAGTCACCTACTGCGCACACGTACTGCTCTCAGCACCACATATTTGCTGGCAGATGGTGAGGTTCTACAGAGCCTCCTGCTCGGAAAACACTAGAGTGATTTCCAGAAGGTGTTGCCTCTGGCCATTCAAGGGATTTCTGTCCTACTTTGGCAAATTCTTTAAACACAGGATGCAACAGGCAGCCTTTACATGTCATCACAAAAACGGGATATGGCCTTAATACTTCTTGTTCCCTGAAAGTGCTGCTTGTCTGACAGCATGTCACATACCTTAATACTGTGAAGCTTTCTCTGTGCAAACATATGGAGTGAAGAAAGGAGAGATCAAACCTGATGGCTTTTGATACAGTATTAGCAGTGGCCAAATTTATCCTCGGTAGGAGTTCAAAAGCGGACTAAATAAAACACAGTTTAAAAAGAAAAATTAAGTCCAAAACTAACCCTAAAAAAGCGCCATTACGCGAGCAAGCAGGCTCCTATCGAAGAAAATGAAAACAAAGAGATGGCACTAGTCCAAGTTTCCTTCCCTCGCAGTGCAGCAGGACAGAATTTACATAGGAAGAGGGCTTTTTATAAGGAGGAAAAACAGAGAATTTATTCTCTCTCCTTAGTGACTTTGTTTCTGGCTCAGTCTGAGACAGTTAATTGCTTCATCACCAGCAGGAAGAAATTTTAATGATTGTTTAAACCTGTTCAGATTTATCCTTTTGCTCCATAAGTTGTTTATTTGCCAGTCCACACTTGTTCTGCCCTTGTTTGTGGGAGAGGTGTGTAAAATGTTTGTGCTTCTTGCTAAAGAGGAAAAAAATATTTTGGAGGACACCTTTGTTAAAATAAATTAAAATAAAAAGATTATTTTGGGGATGTAGGGCTGGATGAGTAGGAATACAGAAGTGTGCTCGTTTGTCTTTTACTTCTCAAAGTTCAGCTTCTGAGCACCACTCTTGTTGCTCAGCTGTGTTGAGACAGATGGGTTTGCAGCTGCCATCTTTATTGTATTCTGAGTTGTCTTCGAGTATTTCTATTTATGCACCCACCACAGATCTATTACACTGTCTGTTCTGGTTTGCAGGGATTTTTCTCTGTATGGCAAATGTTTCATTTTGCTAAATAATAACGTTACCTACCAAACTTTGTTTTACAAATGAACTCTGATTCCTGCAAGTTTTTTTTATTCTGGTCCCAGCATGGTGCTTTATCTGAGTGCAGCTTTTGCACCTTTAGAAGCTGAATTTAAAATATTCAGGTTATTTCTTCTCCAGGGCTGCAAAAATCAAAAGGAATATGCCTGGAAATAAAGTGATCAGTGACCTTACTTTTTCTCATTAAAGTTTCTTCTATTTCATGTTTAGAAAATGTCATGTTAGCAACAACTTCCCAGTAAGAAAGTTGTTTGCTTAAAAATTTCCACTAATGTAGTTTTTTCCACACCAAACCATTTATGTTCCATTATTTTCCTAAATAAAACATTAAGCCTGATTAGGCAATTTTTGGACTAGACAGAAATGGAAACATGGTTTATATTCTGTATTTCTACTGAGTGAGATTTCATTTGCTTATATTAAAATGCGTGGGTTTTGCAGACTCCTAGCACTGACAATAAAACCAAAAACAGTGGAGCTAGAGATTGGTTTTACCATCAAACTGGAGAGTAATGTTAAAACAGTCTCTCTTCATAAGGATGCATATGGTATTCATGATGTCATACTGGAATTCCTAAGATATAAATGATAAGTATGGCCTTCACCTTGTCACCGTGTTTGGGGGGGTTTTGATAGTATTTAGTATTACATTATAAAAGTAAGGAATGTATCTATTAGAATTGCTAGATGGATTATATTTAATTTTAGGAAAAAAGAGTTCTGTATCTATTTGTGTGGTAGTTGTGTTATCAGATAAAAAAAATTATAGAAGGAATTTATGTGCTATTAATTCCAAAGTAGAAAGTTTTCATACAAACAGTATGACCATATACCTCAAATCTTACAGCCCATAGCCTCCATACTTTCAAACAGGAGATGTTACACCACCAAGTAACGATGAGAACACGCTCCTACAATCAACTTGTATTTTAAAAAGCCTATCATCTGAGTTTTTTAAAAACTACCTTCTGATCATCTTTACAACAAATGCTGAATCTTACCATCTAGTGGCATAAAGTTCCAAAGGGTCCAAGTTGAAGAAAGCACCATGTCAAGTGAAGCATGTACTTTACTCTAAGGATATGCTTGCTCCCTTTATTCTTTTTAAATCCAGCTTTATATGAATATATTAATTTCATTTTACACATAGCTAAAATTATAGGATAATAATACAGTATTTTGAAGCTCTTCCTCATGTTTTCTTTAATAATGTGTTATGTAATAATAGAGGAAATTATTTTTTAGAAGTACAAATTATGTAGATTTTTCTTTAAAATTTATACAGTATGTTCCATTCGGGGGTAAAATTAGTTTTTAAAAAAAAATCTGTGCAGTTCCGCACAATCTGTGTTGTTTGTTACCATATACTGTGCTTTAAATTAAGACTACTTTTCTTCAGTCTTCAAAATATTGAGGATTGGGCTAGTTATAGCCTTGTTTGTCGTGCTCTAAATCAAGGATAACTCCGTTTAGGCCAATGAAGTGGCATTGAAGAATGTAACAAGAATATTAAAATCAGATTATACACATATTCTTTTAAAAATGTTGAACACAGCCAGATGGCTTCTCATTCTTTTATCCAAGGGAGGGTCACAGCAGCTTCTGTGAGCAGGTTTGGGCTGTTCATGGGTGAATATTGTTATAGCAGAAGCTACAGTTTTCTGGCACAATATTTTTGTGTGTTGCAAAATTTGCGAGCAGAAATATTCATAAGAGCTTACTTCGGGAAGATCTTAATTTCAGAACATGCCTTGTGTTAAGTGAGAAGTCCTCATCTGTTGTTCTTTGAAAGACTCCAAAGAAGCGTAGAAAGGTTTTTATATCGTCTACCTCTTTTAGTGGTGAGACAGAAACTGGAACTTGCAAATGAAAAAGCCATGCCAAAGACCAGAGAGAGATACGGTTTTGTCACAAGCTGCTCCTTCAGCTTTTCACTGGGATTCTGTTAAGTTCAGTAGGATGACAGTGTTGACAGAAATTATTATGTCATTAGAGATTCAGAGTTAGAGACTCTGGACCTTCACAGTCTTTTGTAACTGTGTATCTCTTTTGGATGGTTTGGTTTGCTTTCTATCTTCCATACAACTAATGTTGCTTTACTCATAATTTTCAGAACTCCATGAAGGTGATGTTCAAATGCCTGTGGAAAAACTGTGGGAAGGTACTGAGCACAGCTGCAGGGATTCAGAAACACATACGGAGCATTCATCTTGGGTAAGAGAGCAGTCTCCTTGGAAGTCTAAAGGGTTTGGTAGAGAAGAAGAGCAGTCACTTGGCTGGGGAGATGAACTGGATTGTCCATGGCTTTTCTGTCTCAGATCCCTAGGTTTCTGAGGAAATGGCAAAGTAGTGCGTCAAGGTGAACAAGATCTTATTCCAAGAACAAGGCGCTTTGCTTCCTGAACTTTTGTGAACTTTGCTGTAAGGTCAAATAAAGCTCTAGGTCACGGTGCACTTCCTAACAGGTGCACAGCTCAGTGGCATTTACTTTGTATGTGCTATCTGCATGTCAGGTTCTTGCATGAATACTTTCCAGCCTTATTTCACATCAGATCAGGTGCTTGTGCCAGTTCTGCCAAAAATATCCCCCAAACCCTAAGGAACCTAAGAAGAAGAAACTGAGCCACAATTCCATGTGGTTGTTACTTGGACTAGAAGCAAAAGCGAATGAATCTTGTATGATACCAGCTTGTTTCAGAGCTTTAGTTTGCAGCTGCAGTCTCCTGTGCAGTTTGCTGAGTGACCTAGCTGTCTCACAGATAGTTACAGTGGGGACTCATGGTCTTCAACTGTTAGGTATGTGGAAATACATCTCTGTTGTGCAGGTCTGCTACCCAGTCCCTTCTTTACCTGTGTATGGTGAGACTGTTTTCTAGCAGCTTCTTCTGTTATGCCAAGGAAAGTTGCAGTGAACCACAGCCATAACTATATTTGGTTTAATTAAGTAACTTATGATAAGATTATGTATTGTTTGCCGTAACATTAGGGAAGTGTATCTTGCCCATGCTTGTTATCTTGACCCATGCTTCTATGGCTGCTCTGTCATTTCTGGAGCCAAAGTGCATTGAGATTCTTGTTAACTTCAGTAGTTAGGAATGAGAAGCTGGTATTTAAGCTGAAGCATAGAAGATAAACATCTACTCCAAGGTCAAAGAATTAGTCAAGAATAACATAAAGAGAAAAAAAGATGTAATTCCTACTTCTTTTCCCTTCAGATGAGATGATTTTCTTTTCATCTCCCGCTTCCCTGCAGTCAGAATGCTTATAAAGTAGGTGGGGTTGAAACTGGGAATATTTAATGTGTTGACAATATGAGTGTATTTGCTCATGCATCTAGAACTTAAAATTTACCTTGGGGTTCTTGCTTTCATGTAATCAGTCTTTCATTCTTTTTCTCGATACAGACGTGTAGGAGAGTCTGACTACAGTGATGGAGAGGAGGATTTTTACTACACAGAAATCAGGCTCAACACGGACTCAGTAGCTGATGGCTTAAACAGTCTTTCCCCAGTTTCTCCATCATTAGCATCTCCTCCTTCCTTTCCCACCCAAGATGCAATCCGTCCTGAAACTTCCTGTGCCAAAACTGAGACTAAATTGATGACACCTCTGAGCCGCTCAGCTCCCACCAACCTCTACCTCGTACACACGGACCATGCTTACCAGGTAACACTAGTAAGAGTGAACTCCATTGATTACGTTAATGTCATTAATGTACAAACAAATGTCAGATCACAATGTTTGGGTTTTAAAAAGCCAAGTATAGTTTTAACGGGTTGAAAAGTTTTCAGGGCAGCCCAAGGGATTAATCTCATCTGAATTTAGATGTGCAGTTCTGAGCTGTAGTTTGTTTGTTTGTGCTCCCACTGTAGCCGGTGGATTTTGGGGTGCTACTTATCCAGCTACACATAGGTGCATGCTTCAGATGAGAAGAGCTGCTCTGTGTATCCCACTGCATGCATCTGCTAATTCTCCACTGACCTTAAGGAGGGCCCAAGGTGATGTGCTCAGATGTGGTCTCCTGTGTTGTAAAAATTCTCATTCAGCCAGCCAAATCCTTCCAGAGTCTTCATTTCAGCTCTGCTTGTACTGGATGTGTCTGTAGGCAAGTACCCAAGGGATGCTGGGAACAACTCATTTCCTTTATTTGTATGGTGTGAGATGTCAGTTTGCATATGTGTAGTAGAGCAGGAAGAATGAAAATACATTTATGGTATCCTCCTACTTTTAGAGGTAATGCTTTGCAAATGGCAAAAATCAAATCAGATCCAAATACTGCTGTTGCAAAAACATCCCAATGTAAGTTCAGACAGAAGGCATTAATTTTAAAACTGCAGTAAAATTTGACAGGTTTTGGTCTGGATACCATATGAGAAAAGAAGAATAGAATACACTTTGAAGTAGTGTGGTCCATGACCTGTGTATTCACTGGAGAACTGAACTCTTAAGTTTATCAGATGCAATAACTTTTGTATGCAGCGTTGTGCAGATGAAACCTTTTTGTTGTGTGTCTGGAACAGATCCAGTAAGTGGGCAGAAGGAACTAAATAGAATTCACAGGCTTGTTTTAGACACTTGTGCACGGCGGAAAGCACAGGTGGAAGCTCAGTATCTCAGGTGGGAGCTGCCTTGGGTAGCACACCAACCTGAGGACTGATCAAGCAGGTAGGAGAAAGACTTTCTTCTCAGTCTGGCTTAAGGTGTGCCTCTCACAGAGTGAGGCACCAAGTTTAGGCTGCTGAGAAGAGTCTCATTTCATTTGAGATTTGCAGTCCTGACAGTCTCCTCCGCAATATGGAGACTCACTCAATCCTTGTGTATAAAGCAGCCTTTGAGTAAAGCACTTGCCTAAGGAAGTCCTAGTTCAAATGTTTAAGCTGCTTGAATTGGATTTATAATTGATGGGTTCCACAACACACGACTACAAGTGCCTGAGCTCTGTCTCCTTTTCAAGTTGTGCTGGTTTCAATACTTCTTTTCATCAGCGAGGAGCAACACTGTTCACACTTCACAGCTTTCTAGTTGGAAGCAGAAGGGGGGGTCCCTGCTCCAGCACTCAGGTTGTCCTTGCAAAGGGGGCAGCTTCTGCAGAGCAAGTCAGTGG
Organism: Coracias cyanogaster; assembly: GCA_033124195.1. NCBI lineage: Eukaryota > Metazoa > Chordata > Aves > Coraciiformes > Coraciidae > Coracias > Coracias cyanogaster. The sequence continues at coordinate 25,228 of JAVSBS010025840.1, forward strand.
CCTGCGGGGCTAGAGCCCCTCTGGCCCAGCAAGAGGAGCATTCTCCAGGAGCAAAGTAGAGATTCAGCTGCACCAGAAAGAGAAGGAATTGAGCCCAGCCTTCACTCATGGCATTTAAGCATTCATGTGACTAATCTGTTGTGTGAAAGGGAATAGAAGAGCAGGTGATAACAGCATCTGTAATGCCACCGTATTTCCTGCAGCTTGGTTGCTGAAGTGAGCCATGTGCAGAATTTCAAAACTTTTTTTACTTCTGTTCATACTGTATGAAAACTAAAATTACCAAATGGGAATGTAATGATGAAGACAATCTCTCATATAAATGAGAGCGTGAAAGTGGAAGTTACTTCATTGGCAGTGAAAGCTCCCAATGATTCACAGCTCGAGGAACTCAGATAAGGGAGGCTGAATAATATTCATCCCAGGATTCCTACTGAAAAAGGAACCAAAGCTGGGTTGCAAGAATCCTAAACAGATCTGTTAATTGTCATTTTCTGTATGACTGGAAAATGACAAATATACTACCTGTAGTAAGAAAGGTGTAAAGGGGAAGTGAGCAAGCAGTCCCAGCTCTCTTCTCTGACCCAGTCCTACGGATGAGGAAAGATTTAGAGGAATAACTGAAGAAAAACAGTGGAAAGCACAGCAAATGCAGTGAACTGCAACAGGGAAACCCCAAAGAAAGAGTATGCTAGAACAGTCTAACATCTTCCTTGGACAGGGTAGCTTTGTAAACAGCACAGTAGCAGTACAGAAGGACAAATCCCTCTGGATTCAAGGAGACCATTTGATCTTAAAACATGTAGGCAGTATTTGTTGGGCTAGAGATTAAATTTAGTGTAGTGGAGAGAGCTGGGGAGTCAGGGAGAACAGCAGTGAGTTATTCTGAAAAGGCCATTGAATGTTATTAGTGGTGTTGAATGAAAAGCTTTTTTTAGGCCTGATCTCATTTTTATTAAATCATTTTGGTAGTACATAAACACTATAATCAACTTTGCTGATAACAAACTTGGGAGAGGTCAGCAGCACAAGGATTTATACATTATGCTTACGTGACTGGGTGATCTTAAGAATAATAGGTTTTGGATGCAGTTTAATGGCAGAAAATGCAAAGTCCTGCATTGAAATATCTACGAGAGACAAGGATTTGTAATGCCGTTGTACAAGACCCCCAGATAACTTCAACTGAGATTCTTAGTAGAGTCCTGGTCAGCCAGGTTCAAGGGTGATAGGCTCCAATTAGAAGAGGCAGAAAGACGGTGATCAGTGTGAAGAGGGAAGGCAGGGAGGATATGGAGGGTCTCTCCAGCCTGGGCACTGACAGCTCAGGCAAAGCAGAAGTGAGGAGACGATGGGATTGCTGTCTGGGGAGAAAGTGAGAGGACAAGCACATGCTCTTTCAGATGTAAGGCCAATGGTGGCAACAAATAAATAATTATAAATTATCTATTAATATATTTTGACTGTAAATTAGATGGAGGTCTCTGAGCAAAGTGAGATCAGGGTATAGAAACTCTTTCAGTTTGTTGTAACATTACGGTTGTTTACCTTATGGAAGAGATTGCCTAAAACGTTAGGCTGAAAAAAGTGACTGTGCTTGATCAGCAAAGATACACATCTGGGAGACAAGTGAGCAAAGTGATAGACTGTCTAAATCTGATCATGCCTGAGGTAGATATTTAGGCACTGAAAAATGAATAGAACACCTTGGTATTTTAGGCAACTGCAAAGTACAGCAATTTAAGACTTCTCATACTTCATGTTTCATTACAAAACTAGTGCCCATACCTGTTAGGTTTAGCGACAGAGGAACTGCAGACAGGCACTTTCAGCATCTAGGGTTGCCCTTGCGGGTCTTACTGGAATACCTGAGGAAGTCTGTGCCGACCCGAGCTTTGAGCTGATGTCCTGGTGGGATGCTGAGCAGAGGCAGCACTGCCTCGCTGCCCACCCAGCTGCCTCCAGTGCTTTCTGGCAAGCATGCTGTGGCCGTTCACTCCTTCCCATTTGAACTGGTTGTGATGAAGCACTGCTGGTACCATCTGGAGTTGCCAGATTCTTCATGATGCCTTTCAGCCAGGTTTTTGTATTTTATGGAGCCCAGTGGATGTTTGCTTTGCCTGCGTGTGTGGACTCTCTTGTGCAGGGCATTGCTGCCATAGGCAGAGGCATCCAGCGGTCTCAGTTTCCTCTCCTTGGAGCTACTCCAGAGGGTTTCTTCAGCACTTGTTTACTCTGAAGATTATCTTTAATGGGGACTATCAGGTTGTAGTTTGTCATCATTCCTCTCTGCTTGGTGGCTCAGAGAAGTGCTCCCCTCTCTGAAGCAGTGAGACAGCTTCAGCAGCCTCAAACACTGCTTAAGTGACTGTACTGCATTACTGTCAGGTGCAGGCAGCTGAAAGGCAGAAGTAAAAGCTTGTTTTTAATAGCAAGTTCTTTATAACTTTAAACCAAGGAGCCTTATTTTTTGTGGTGAAATCTTGAAATTCAAGAGTCAAAGGGAGCCTGTGTTCATGGTGGCTGCTGCTTGCACTCCTACTCAGCAGGGTAACTGCAAAGGTATGAAATTCCTGACTCTGTAAATTAAATGGGATTCAAAAAGGGGCAGGGAATAATTTCTGAGGGCTCATAGCCCAGTAAGAAAACCAGAGGGAAGGCACCAGATGAAAGATGCTCAACGATCTGAGCTCAGATTATTGGATATTGCACCCCAGGGGAGCACTGGGGATTACATCCCAGATGGGAAGGGCATCATTGTTCAAGGGACCCAGGGGTCCTTCAAATACTTGCTTTAGCCTAGTCTTTTAAGAGCTTTTTTTTTGAATCCCAGGGATGATTTTCAGGTCCTTGTTTTTAACATGAAAGACTGTTTTAATTGGGATAATTCTTAGCAACATTTATCTGCTGAATGACAACTGGCCAACCCTTACTGTTGATCGTTAATCCTGTTGTCCAAGAAGGACGGCAAGTCTTCTCGCCAGCCAGTCTTCAGTTGTTTAAACCAGCTGATATCTGTTTAAATACTGCCCAGTTTTTCAGTGTGGAACAGGTGATCGTTTGTAATTGTTTTTGCTGCTAGCTGGCATTATTTTAAGTTATTTGTATATGATGTTTGATTTTGTGTGGTTTTTTTAATCAGATCTAGCTTTTAAAGGTTTTGTGTGGATTCCTGTGAGAGTTATCATCATTTCCTAAAAAACGTTTTAAGAACAGTGATATATAAACATGCCCCTTCCTTACTGGCTTTTCCATTATTGTCCCTCTCATCAGGGTAAAATGCTTGTCACTGTGCAGTCTTCTTCCACCTTGGAAAGACTCTCATACATTTACAGTTTCAATGAGTGAAAGATCCCTTGAATTGCTTTGGAAGAGGAATAGTTCTTCTTACTGGAATAATACTTTCTTTCCACACAGGCCACTCCTCCGGTGAACATTCCAGGGTCAGCAAAATTCACTCCCAATGGCAGTAGCTTTAGCATCTCTTGGCAGTCGCCTCCAGTTACCTTCACCGGCATTCCAGTAAGTGAGCAACAAAAAAAGAAAGAAAGAAAGAAGTGATAAGTTTTTAGAAGCTTTTGGTTTGTTTCACGTCGTCACAATAGAAGTAAATTTGACATAAGAGATACTGAAAATAAACAAATATACGCCTCAGTTTGCTAGCATGGCTGATTTTAACACTTTTGCCAGTCTCTTTAATTCAATAGTTACCTTTTTTTGCATCAGTGTCTACGAGCAGAGAATTGGATCTCTAGTACGTGTTTTTCAAACTGTATGCTTACAAAAGAGCGTTCTGGTAGGTGCAGAGCCTGGCTCTGTATGCTCCTTTTTATGCTGCTAAGAGATTTCTTACAAAACTAGATGGCATTCTGGGGAGATGATGGTTTTGCTAACAAGCTTATTGGATTCAAGCAGTTGAGCTGTTACCTAAACAAACTTGGAAGATGAAGCACATTTGAAAGGCAGCTGAAAGAAACAAGATGAATGCATATCTGTAGCCCCTATTGATAGCAGAAAATTATTTTATACAGAACATACACTCCATATGTATCACATTTTGATATTAATACAATACATACTGTGTTTTCACAACTTTTTAATGAAGACGTGTTAGATGTATGTGTTAGACGTGAAGTCAGTGCTGACCCTTCCTTCACAAAAGCCCATGTACAAGGCGTAATTTAATGAACAGGACTACAGAAATTCAGTGCTTGCTTAGCCACAGACTTCCAGTGGTCCTAAATGTAACACAGGATGCTGTAGGGTGAGTTAGAAACCTTTATGAAGAGTTCGGAGAGATTCGGCTTCTGGTGCCTAGCATGGTGATTACTAAAAGTAAATGTAAATTGCTATTTTTGAGTAGTGGAAAATCTTCTGTATACTAAATAGAAATAAATATTAATGTAATGTATCCTAGTTTTTATTGGGAAGTATTTTTCAGTATAAATTGATATTCTCTTATCATAAATGTTTTAGATATAACATCTTATTCAATACTGCACTTTATGAATTTATGAATTTTAAAAGTGTGTTATATAAGGCACGTCGCTCATCCAAAGAACCATACAGCTTTTTTTCTCCTGACAGTGAATATTAGACATGGTGATAACAGATAGTATTTCCCTCCCTCCTCTTCACCAAGTGAATCTCCAAAGCTTCTTACTGTGAACCTTTGGCAAATCTTTGGAGATTTTCTGCAGAGGCAGAAAATCCCGGTGGATTATCAGCCCTGTGGCATCCTGCAGGGCTGATAAAAAATGAAAGTGGCTGAATTAATTACACTGTATTCTGCCAATGAATATTTATTAAATTCCATCAAGGAACAACTAACAGTGAAAGATATCATGCTGGCAGCAATTTCAAGAAGAGTGCCTTGACAGAGTGTGCTTTCCATAAAGTTCCTCGAGAATTTGATTTCCCAACAATAGGGTTGATATGAAGTAATTATGAAACTGTCTCCTTTTGTGGGGTAGCAGAAATTGGTGCCAGGGAATCAAAAAATGCAGTTAGCCACCTTGTAAATCAGACACTTAAGAGGACAGGATTAGACACATGTGCGTTGAGTTTACTTGTTCGAGTAGCAACATTGATCTGTGGCTGCAGAGTTGAGAGTTCTTAAAAGAATTTAAGAAATGCCAAGTCACTTTCAGAGAATTGTATGGAGATGCCAATTATTTAAATACAATTAAAAAATAATCCTGCTGGGGGAGCAGTGATGATGGCAGAATTACAAACTGTTCAGGGAACCATATAAACTGCCATTGTATCTGCCTAACAACACATGTTTAGCAAAAAACAAATAAAGTAAAAAAATTAAAACTTAGAGATTTGCACACATTTGACTTCTGTTCTGTCATCAGTGAGGTCATTTACGAATTACACAAGCTTTCCTGTAATGGAAAATTGCATACAATAAGCGAGGGGGCAAATGCAAAGTGATGTTAAACAACTGTATATTAAATGAAAGTTTAATTTCTCCTGTTTCAAAATAGATTTGATATTGCCTTATAAAAACAGGGCTCTGTCAATTCCCACCCTTATTACTTTAGGAAAGCTATAGTATGAGGGACTTTCTCCTTCTCTTATGAGGTTTATTTAAGCCCAGACCATGTGACAGAGCCAGCATGCAGTTGTATACATACATGGTCCCTGAGATTAGATGCACATCTTTAGCACCCACGGGAAATTCAGAGAGAAGTCCAAGCTGTTACTTTTTGCTTGACCTTTGATACTTATTCAAGCAGTTTTCTAAAATGGCTTTGGGATACTTTTTTGGCCTGGACAAGGCACTAAGCAGCAAAGGATTAGGTACAGATTTGCACAAGTGCGTAGGTATAACATTTTTTCATTGTACTAGTGATGCTGGAATTGGACCATTCTGTTCTTGACCTGTTAGGGGGCTGTTGAATCCTCATTCTTTATAGATGGCTTCTTTCTAGACATCTCTGTCAGCAGTTAAGTCCACAGGAGAGACAAAATTTCCAAGTAGTAATCTTATGTGGGGTTTTTTGACACCTACCTTGGGTGTTTCCCTATTCATTCCTGTGGACATCGAATTTCAGTGACACTGAGCGCTTGCTGCTTGCTGTGCTGGGAACGGGGGTGTTCAGACTTCATGACTTGCATCAAGTCCTCACTTTTGGCCAGTTGTAGCAGAGCAGCACTGAAAGGCCTTTGTGGACGTGAGTGCGCTCATCGACGAGTTCCTAAGCACTTCGAAACAAGCTGTACATATGGCTGGATCAGTGGCATTCAGTCCTTATACTTTGTGCTCTGAATCATACATAAGTTAGGTTCCACAGGCAGATGGGAAATACATTTTTCTTACAATTTTCTCTAGATAACTTTGCAGGTGCAAGAGAAGGTTGATGTCGGCACAGCTGTGAGTCACTGCTAGGTGCAATTCTGCGCGTGAAACAGAAGGGACAAGGTCATGCTTGCTCTACCACTTGAGACTGAACTGGGACAAAAGATAAGGCACGGCACAGGGGATGCATGAGGAGGACAAATTAAATGATGCAAGCGGGATGAGCAATGGCAGAGTCTGTCTCTTGGTGCTGGAGGACGTACCATAATGACCATACAGTTCCACTTTTATGAGGTGTAGGATAAAAGTCTTCCTGAACGTGATCTCCACTGTGTGATAATGATTTCTACCTGCCTGCACATAAGACCCAAAAAGGCTGAACAGGAGAGAAGATCTTTAAGTTTGATAATCTGATGTTTACAGATCACAAATCTCTGTAACCACAGTTTCCCCCAGGAGATATAACTAGAAACCCCAGGTCCTCGCTTCAAACAAGCACAATCTTCCACATCAATTCTCTGTGTTAGACAGCACTTCAAATGTAAAAAGCTTCCGAGGGCAAGGATTGCCCTCTTCTTGTCACACCCTTCTCGCCTACAGAGGAGTACAGCTAACTGGTATTGTCTAGACCAGGGGTCCTCAAACTATGGCCCGCGGGCCAGATACGGCCCATCAGGGTCCTCAAAGCGGCCCGCGGGTATTTACAGAACTCCCTGCCCCCGCCCCCCGCCGAGGGGAACCCAAGCAGCCGCAGATGACTTCCTGCCACTTAATCTGCGCCCCGGCCAGAGACCGGGTGCGGCAAAGTTCCTTCAGTCCCTTCTGGCCACCCTTTCCGGACTGCGCGGCCGGGCTGAGGAGGGGGGCGGCGGCATC
>JAVSBS010025841.1:0-18380 GCA_033124195.1 Coracias cyanogaster
CTCTTGCTCAGCATTGAGCAGATCCCCTCTGAGGCTTCTCTTCTCCAGCTCAGCAGCCCCAGGGCTCTCAGCCTTTCTTCGGCACAGAGATGCTCCAGGGCCCTCAGCATCTTTGGAGTCTCTCCTGGAGTCTCTCCAGTAGCTCCTTGTCTCTCTTGAATTGCGGAGACCGGAACTGGACCCAATACTCCAGATGTGGCCTCACCAGGGCAGAGTAGAGGGGAGGACAATGAGAAATAAATAAACCAGATCAGGAAAGAGCCAGAGAAAAGCTTTTATCTCTTCCAGGCTGGGCATTCACACCACGACAGAAGACATCGTACATATCGCAAGGGATTTCCACCCGTTTCATTAACCTGTTCTACTTTGAAGTGCCAGACACCCGCAGCCAGCACCTACAGTCGTAATTAGAGATGTTATTCTGCGCTTTTACCTCCTTTTGATTCCCAGGAGGCTGGCAGCTACGACATGGCTTCAGTGTGCTCAAGGTGATCCTAAGGTTTTAATAAGAAATTAGGTGTGTCTTCAATTAAAAAGGGCCACTCAACACCAAGTTCAGAAACCCATGGGCACATGAAGACCATTTTTCAGCACTCCCCTCAAGGGTGATAAGTGGTGGGCTACACCTCCAGGTCCCTCAGCTGCTCCTCACCACACTTGTGCTCCAGACTTCCCCAGCTTCATTGCCCTTCTCTCAACATGCTCCAGCCCCTCAAGGTCCTCCTTGTCTCCAGCTGCCTGTTGACCAGCCCCTCCACATCCTTTCCCTTGGGCATTTTCCAGCCACTCTTCCCCAAGACTGGGTTGTTGTGACCCACGTGCAGGACCCGACCCTTGGCCTTTTTGAACCTCACCCCCCGGCCTTGACCCATTGATCCGGCCTGGCCAGATCAGGGTCAGGACAGAGTATTTCAGTAACGAGCCTCTGAAAAAAAGAAGATGCAAAACACAACCAAGGGCTGCACCATCTGAGGAGATTTCTGACACAGGAGGTTTTAATCCAAACACGAGATGGTTTCCACTGCTCTAACAACTGTTCGCTCTGTCGAAACCCCACCAAGCCCTGTGTACCACAGCCAAGTCCTGCAAGCACCATGCCCTGCCTGAAGGTGCTGCACCGATCTGCAGATGTGGAGGGCTGGATGTCTGCTGGATGTCACCTGCACCAGGCTCTCCCTGCCTTGGGAAGTCCAGCCCTTCGCTGCACCTCGTGTGTCTGTTCAGCTCCACGAAGCTCAGATCAGGACCATTATGAAACTTCACCAACCGTTTCGAAAACTCGCCACTGTTTTCTAGAAGGAGATGATGAAAACAGGACGCTTTTTTTTCTTTGCTTGGGGCAAGGTTTTTGCACAGCTTTGTCAAGGGCAAACCGCTCTGCCTGCGCTCACCGACTAACGGGCGGGTTTCTCGCTCAGCCCAGAGAGCCTCCACCAAACGGGGACCACATCTGACACAACCACCTGGGGCAGGTGACAGCACAGTCTCTACCACCTCCTCCGGGCTGTTGGTTTTGTTGACACAACACCATCAAAGGCACCTTTCCCTTCAGCTCACAAGAGGAAACCTGATCCTCAAACTCCAGCGGCTCCCACTCAAAGCACGGAGGGGACCTGGGCGAAGGACAGAGCCAAGAGGAATCGAGGTTGGAGAAGTTTTCTTGCTCACTTACTGTGTTGCGTTGAGACTATTCAGGAGGTTTTAAGTGCAAACATCAGGCTGAAGGTCTCTACTCATTTTCAGGCTAAAAGAGGGAGGATCAGCTGCTCTGATGTGGCTGCATCTTGATGCTATGAGCATGGACAGAGAGGGTCAGAGCTCCTAATGAACGAGTTTTGCATCCAAACCTGTTTTTATCCTGAAATCCTGAGATGAGCAGCTTTCCCACCTCCCCAGCAAACGCAGCGTGACTGCAGGGAGACAAAACCACCAGGAAACCAGCGCTGGGGAGTTTTACCCCCTCGGCGGAAGGGTGGCCGCGGGGCTGGCCGCACGGCTGAGCCTTTTTGCAGCAAACAGGAAAAGTGGAGCCGCAAATCTCCTGAACTCCCCTGATATCAGAGCGAGAGATCACGGCCCAGCAGTGGGAAAACACAAGGTGTCAAGGGGGGGACCGGGGGCTGCCCAGCTCTCTTGTGTTCCCAGGTAGCTGTAGGGAAGATGGCAGCAAAAAAGGAGATTGATGATACAGCAGAAACAACAGGGAGGATGTGCAGACCCCATAGGACTTCAGCAAGTGTCCTCTCCCCGCAAAGACCTCCTCTTTATATCGTCATTCCTTTATAAGCACAGTAAAAGGCTCAGTTTTTTGTTTTTAAAACTTTTCACCTCTGTCCTGTAAGCCCCTGGGAACACACGTAAAACTACCGGCATTTTTCTCTCCGATTTAAAAATGGTATTTCCCAGTTTAGTGTCTGGTTCTGGCAGACAGAGGCCAAGTCCAGGGCTCCTGAGGAATATAAACTAACAAACACAGGAAGGGAGAAAGTCTGCAGAGCCGCGCAGTCTGAAATAGCACCGGCGGCCCAGGGTAACTGCCTGGGGACACGCACTCAATCCTGCCTAGAAATTGTCTCCTGCAGCCTGAGGAAGACACGAACAAGGGACACAGTTGCTGGTAAAGCGCCTGGGTCAGCGCTGCCAGCTGAGGTGGCCTCTCCCAGGACCTGCCAGCAGCACAGAGATGGAAGGGATCGCATCAAGAGTGCTTCACAGACCTGCACGGAACAGGACAAACCTTCCCTGCCACCAGCACAGCACATCCAGGGTCAGCCAGCACCGCTGGCACCAAAGCCAAGCCAAAGCCCTCACCACAGGGAGCCTGCAGCTCCTGCATCACTAAGACCTGGGAGTCTGTTTCAAACGGGTTTGGGGTTTTTTTTCTGGCTGTTTCAGCCGCACGAGAGCTCATTTCTGGGGAACAACAGAGGAACATCACTGCCGAAGCCAGCCTCTCCTCGCTGCTAGAGCAGCGTGCTGCAGCTTGAGTTAGAGGAGCCGAGACTAACCCTCGCCTCTAGCTGGATAAACAGATTCCAGCGTAAACCACCTCCAGAACCATCAGCTCAGTGCAGATAGGCTACAAGTCAAAGAAGCGCCCAGATTAATTATGCAAATAAAGGCAAAAGTATCCCCAACACATGGAGAAAGGCACCCAGGGACCACCTACCCTGGGCTAACATTGCAGGCTTCCCACGTAATACAGGCTATTAATTAGCGCGCTCCCCTCCTGCTCCAGCAAGACGAGTATGTGGGAGTGGAGGAGGTGGAAAGTAGCTCCAAAGGGGCCAGAAAAGCTTGAGGCAGAGAGTTTAGAGGCATTCCTCTTCGTGTTCCTAAAATAGAGCTCCTGCTGCCTCACACCCACCTTCGTAGAGCATTAAGCCCCACCAGTAAAAAAAAAAAAGCATGACATAAAAGTGAAGCATTAACTTGCTACTTATTAGGCTGGAGCACAAAAAGAAAGTCAATGCCATTGTTTGAGATCTAAGCAAAAAATACTTTGAAACCTCAAAAATTAGGGTGTTTTGAAGCAATTATCTCCCTTCTCTGTCTCTGAGACTAAAGAAACATGGGCCAATTATTTCTTTGAAGGCTAAATATTTATTTACTCCTAGATTAAGTGCAGCAGCTCGGGCTGGTGATGAATTATTCAGCTCTGATGTCATCTAACGCCTGCGAGTAAGAAAACCCAAATGAAGACAGGTATGAACAAACAACAACAAAAAAGGGCATTTTCTCCTGGAAAAGCCCTTCGGAGAGGGGAAAGGGATGAAGCTGTTTCAGCTCATCTGAGCCACGTCCAAGGCATTTAGCATGGCCCTGGCACCACATTGCTGTTCCCTTTAGGTAAATATTCATCCAATAAGATTGCCCAGGTTGCCCAGAGAGGTGGTGGCTGCCCCATCCCTGGCACCATTGCAGGTGAGGTTGGCCAGGGCTCTGAGCAACCTGCTCTGATTGCAGATGTCCCTGCTCCCTGCAGGGCTGATGGACTTGATGACCTTGAAATGTTCCTTCCAACCCAAACCATGTTACGATTTTCTGACCTTTTAGTTTAAACCATAAAACATATGGTGAGGTTCTTTCAGGAAGGAGTGTTGCCTTCTGCACTGCCCCAGGGTGCAGGCACTGTGGGTAGGAGGAGCGCCAGGTGGGGTTTGGGTGCTGGATCCCTCCAGGGGAGCACCCCAACAGCAAGGCTGGGTGCTGAGCATGTCGAGCCCTTCAGGAGCAGGCAAGGTGCAGGAGCATCAGCTCCCACCCTCTCCCAGAACAACCACCTGGGCAGAGCTTTGCACCATGGAGAACAACTTCAGCAAAGGTCGGGGTGCTCTACCTAATTAACCGACACACTGGAGCTTTTACTGACTGGATATCCCAGTGAGTAAAACCCCAATTGCTTAAAAATCCTGAAAGAAGCTCTTTTTAGCTCATTGCACTGCAGCAACACTGCTGGGTCTTGGGTCAGAATTCAGCTCTGCTTTTCTGCAGAGTTCACAGGTCATCCTGTGTGCAAACACCCACCTGCTTGGAGTTAATGCCATTCCTAACGTAAATTCAGCTTTAATTCCCAGCACCTTGCAGTGGTCTCCCTGGACCTTCAGAAAGACACAGGCAGCCCCGCACTGCCACCTTGTGAGAGCTGCCCTGGCCTCCAGCCAGCGCAGAAAATGGAATTTCTTTATAGAATTTCACATCAGATTTTAGAAACCTGCTCCAAGTTCCGAGTCTGGAAGCAAAGCTCCTTGCTCAATCCCCATGCGTTGCTTTGGAGGAGGTTTTTAAGTCCCTAGCTACCCAAGGAGGAGGAGATTTTAAAGGATGCTGGCCTGGTTCTGAAAGTCCAGCTGTATCTGCCTGGTAATCTGAAAGCTGATATAAATATAAGAAGTTGAAGGCTGTTCATTCTTTTAAACGGAGAATTGTGTCTTTTTATTTTGTTTGCAAGATGTAAGAGAATTGCTGAGTTATGAACAGTCTGAAACTTGAACCATTTGTGTAGCTTTAGGAGTTTGAAAGGAATATTTGCTTCTACTTAACAGATGCAGAATCACAGAATCTCTGTGGTTGGAAAGGACCCGGAGTTATATTTGTAATGGCTAATGTGGGACCTGCAGAGGGTGGTTACGAGTGATCATCAGGGTCATGATTTAGTAGTGGACTTGGTAGAGTAGGGTTATGGTTGGACTGGATGGTCTTAAAGGTCTTCTCCCACCTCAATGATTTGATGATTATCCAAATCAGAAAACAAGGTGCACAAAAAAAAAGATAAAACCACCCCAATCCACCCCTTCAGTCAAGAATATCTATTTTTAACCCTTTTTTGGTGCTGCATTCCTCCCCAACCCTCTGCCTTGGTGTTTGCCACAGTATCCAGCGAGCATGGCGTGAGTACCTGCAGCGCCAGGACCTGCTGCCCCACGAGCAGCTGGACAAGCGCAGTCCCTCCCCACCATCCCTCTCCTCGGACAAGATGAGCAGGTCCATCAGCATGAACACCTTTTCTGACAGCAGCACGCCGGTGAGTATGGTGATTGGGCCCATTTTTCTATTGGTTGCTTTTTGTTGGGTGCCTTTCTAGGACTTTGGCTAAATGAAAGCTTAATTAGTGTCTCAATGAACCTGAAAGCAGATGTGCCTCTTGTAGGTACAGCTGAGTGTGTGACTGTGTGTGTTAGACCTGGATCTTGGTGATGTCGTTTGTTGGATGCAGCTGATATTAGCAGTGCTCTTGGTGGGAAAAAGGTGCTTCCAAATGACATTGTGTTCTTCTGCAGAAAGCAGGGCTCTTGACGTGTGTTTAGCACTTTGTGTTCTCCAAAACCAAACCGTGGTGCTTTTCTTACAAATAAATGTGCTTTGTAGGGTTGGTTTTTTTCCTAAAAGTGACTTAGAGAAGTGGATCTAAAAATTAAATTTGATTTTTGGAATAAGTATTCATGCCACCTTGCACACTGGGTCACTGGTGGCTGGAGGCTCTACTGCTTTCTTTAAGGTGACTTAACCCCAAATATAGAGCCCATTTTTTGAAAACAAGTGGCTTTGTGACTGTCTCTGGAGTTGGATCTTTTAGGTCAATAAATCAGCAGATGGATGTAGACCCTCTGAATATTACTTGCAGTTTTGTGACAGAATACAACAGTTTTGTGACAGAAACATCACATTCGAGGAAATTGCAGAGTAGAGCACATTAAATAATTCAATAGTTCAAAGAACATATGGAAAGTTGCCCTGGTGTATGATAAAGCACCTAAATAAAAGCAGGATGTGTCCCACTGTTTGACCGTGGTCTCGGGATAGCTGTGGACAGGTTCTTTGGACCCTTGCTAGGAGTCCATGTTGGTCAGCTGTAAGAAGCTCTGTTGCTACTCATGGGACAGTGTTTGGTGGCTTTGGAATTCACTAGAAAAATGTAGAAATCATTGCTAGTGGGGTTCTTAAAATTGATGGAGGCCCTGCACGAGGAAGAGAGATTTGTTAGTTTAACTCTGTCTTGGGTTGCAAAGTTGGAGCAAAGCACTGGGCAGGCTCAGAGATCCAACAGAGCTTTTCTGGGCTAAGAACTCCGGTCTTGGACTTACGTGGATAATTTGACTCTTTCCTTCATTGAACCAAGCTCAAACTGAAGCTAGGCAACAGGTCCTGCTGTTTCCAGCAGCTGTTATTGTTGTGCCATCATGGTTAGATGGGCTGCATTAGATTTGACAGAGTTTAATAAAATATTACTGAGACAGCAGTGTTTTATTTTTGGATGTCTTGTGTTCAGAGCTGGAGACAAGGATAATAAACTAGGTTGCAGTATTGGGTTATACGCTAATGCCTCAGGTATTAAACGAGTCATGTTCATCTAACAAGATACATAAATTTGGATATGAATGTTTATTTGCCGCTGGCTTTTGTTAGAGCCTGGCTGAGCCAGCCACCACAAGAGGTCCCTCGTACCCTGCTCAGGGAGGCTCCAGGATGCTCTCAGAGGTTCTGCATCAGTAACCTAATTTGGAAAACGATGCGTCTTTCAACACTTTTGGGTCTTCTGGAGTAAAATGAGTATGTCTGAGAGTTACATGTTTGCAGGAAAATGAAACTTGGATACTAAATTTGCTGCTTAATTTGTATTAATGTGGCACCCACTCACCTCACTTCTGCATCCTACTTGTTTCACACAGAGGGAGATGGGAATATTTTCTTTCCTTTTTCTAGTGCCAAATATGTCAATAACCTTTGGAAAACCAGGGAACATTTGAGAAGGCAAAGGAGCCTCTCCCTCTTTAGTGTGACCGCGAACACTAGCCCTGGCAGGAGTTAAAGTGATGTCTGGAGGCTTGACAGGAGTTGTGCATTCCCAATATGTAGGCACTTACTCATTTGTAATCACTAAAACTTTGTGAATTCATCAGCTATGACACATGTTGTTGTCCCAGACAAGCAAATAACCACAGAAACACAAAGCAAGAATTTTAGAGTAACTTGAGAGGAGAAGGGGAGGTACTAGGAACGCTGCTCGGTTGTTAAAACCAAAATAAAAGAATTTTGTTCAAAGGGAACCACGTGTGCCTGCAGCTGAGCTGCTTTCTGAAATGAGGGAAAGATTCTCAGCCTTTGGGGAAGGAGGAGGAGAGACCTGCAAAGGAGTTTGAATTGCTGTGTGGTTTGCGATGAGAGCAGGGAATGGCATCAGGAGGGAGGAAACAGAGTCCTTCTGAGGGTCTTTTTGCTTACATATAGCTGTTGTAATTTTAAAAAAGCCAATTTCCAGCCCAAACAGAGCTGATCACACCACTTTCTGTGGTCCTGGCTGCAGCATCACGGGATGCCTCAGTGGCTGCCAGCGCAGTTTCGGCGCTGGGTAGAGGTGCTGGGTTGGGCATGGCTCTGCCCAGCTTTGTAGAATACTGGCCAGTCCTCGGACTCTCACAAAAGCTGCCTCTCTCCAGGTCTTGAGCCATGTATGTGTGCTCGGTGAAAGCATTGTTAGACTCATAGAATCATTTAGGTTGGAAAAGACCTTTAAGATCATTGAGTCCAACCATTAACCCAGCACTGCCAAGTCCACCAATTCCCTAGGCTCCTGCCAGAGTGCTTACCACCCTCTTAATCCCAGAACCTTCCAGGTAGATCAAATTATCAGGTAATGGGTTGTACTTTGTTTAGAAACGGACAAATCATTCTTGACATTAAGGGGGGAGAGAGCGATGAGGCTATCTCAAAGGGTTTCTGCTATAATGCACAATGTTTCCTTGGGCCTGCCTCCCAGCAGAAAACTGATAAAATGGGCAGAGCGACAGAGAAAGGACACAGTTTGAGTGATGAGATGGGAAACAGACTTTTTTTTTGTTTGGCTGCTGCTTTGTAGGCTACCAAAGAAAGGATTTGCCAACCATGTGTGTCTAGCACAGGCAGTTTCCTAACTGTTGGAAAAGACCTGCTGTCAATCACTTATCAGATCATTGCATTAGGAGCACAGGAGCAGTATCTGTACCGTCCATCTTTGTTGCTTTTGTTTCCCTGTTGCATGTTTATTTTAAATGAAAAAACTAGGGGCAAGTCAAATGAGATGTGGAAATAACGTTCTTCCTTATAAATACTTTATTTCTTTTTATTGTGTAGAAAGGTGGCAAAACTTGCCTTCCTACGTGGTGTGTGACTGAGTTTCTACTTTTTTTTCCCCAGAAATAAACTGTATCTATAGTTACTAAGAAAAAAAAAAAGATGATGCCAGATATACCCCACTAGCATATGGCTGTGGTTATGACCTCTTTTCAGGATGACATCATTGTGTCTCTTTAAATGGTTCAGTCGCAAAGACATAATCTGTGAAAGCCACAGAAAACCTGCTAATCCACACCAAGCTGGTGTGAGACATACCTGCATCCAGAGTTCTTAGAGAATAGCAGTGGGATCTTGATTTTTTTTTTTTTTTTTTTTCCGGTTTAATTGGAAACATTGGCATGGAAACACAATTAATTTTTTTCCGCTCTGGGCAGAAGTGGCTTCCGCTGTGCATGACTTGAAATTATGTGTCCAGGAGGACGCGTTTCCCCACAACAACCAACTCCCACCATGCTACAGCTTCCGAGGAGAGCAGCCGGAGCCCTCTCCCCGCAGCGCCAGCCGCGGTCGGTTCAGCACCGCGGACAGCGGCGGCCCCGCGGTCGGTTCAGCACCGCGGACAGCGGCGGCCCCCGGGCCCCTCAGCATGTGCTTTTTCCTGCTAATAATGTTCGTTCTGGTGATCATGAGGATGGGAATATCTAGATCTGTAGAATGAGCGCTTTTTTACTCAAGTAGAGGTCTGGGACAGGCTGCTTTCTCCCAATACTCGTGTTAGAGCTACAAACATGTGAAGCATGCTTTTCCAAATATGACTGTATAGTAAATTTTTCTACCCTTTCTCCATTGATTGATGCCACAGAAAGCAATTTTCAAAGTCTTCTCACTCTCCTCTGGTTGGTTTAGCTTTAAACACCCCTCACTAAAAGAAAGACATCAACGTGATGGAGCATGTCCAAAGAAGGACAATGAAGCTGGGGAAGGGTCTAGAGCACAAGTCTTGTGAAGAGCGGCTGAGGGACCTGGGGGTGTTGAGCCTGGAGAAAAGGAGGCTCAGGGGAGACCTTCTCACTCTTGACAACTCCCTGAAAGGAGGTTGGAGCCAAGTGGGGTCATTTTTTTCTCCCAAGTGACAAGCAATAGAACAAGAGGAACTGGCCTCAAGTTGCGTCAGGGGAAGTTTAGGTTGGACATGAGGAACGATTTCTTCCCTGAAAGGGTTGTCAAGGCCTGGCCCAGCTTGCTCAGGGCAGTGGTGGGATTTAAAAGGTATGTAGATGTTGTACTGAGGGCCATGGTTCTGTGGTGGACTTGGCTGTGCTGGGCTAATGGTTGGACTTGATGATCTTAAGGCTCTTTTCCAAATTAAATGATTCTATGACGGTGGTGGGGAATTTTTTGAGATGAGGTGATTGCTGATGCTCCGCTTCTCTTGGTAAAAAATTCTTCTTTTGGTTAAAGGCATGTTTGTCAGCCTGATGGTGCAGGAGTTACACTTTGGGTGGGAAGGTGGGTCTGCCACCCAGACACCCCTGGGAATGACTGCACAAAAGCAAAGCAAAGCCAGGAGGCCTCCCAGTCCAGCCCAATCACCAGCGCCAAATAAATGATGGGTGAGGCTGAAGTTGTGGGTCAGGTTTCAGGGTGAGTTCAGCTGCCCCTGGAAGCAGGGAACTCTCCCCGGCTCTCTGGGAAAGCTGCCATGTGTCACAGCCTGTGGAGGACCCAGCCCCAGCGTAATTACAATGGAGAGGTGCAAGTGAGAGGGCAGACCGTGGATGTGCAGAGCCCAGGGCCGGCAGCGCTCCCTGGATGGGGCAAATTCTCCCTCTCCAAGATGAGCCAGTGGCCGTGGGAGAGGCTGGTAGGTGATGGTGGGGTGGATTTCCCCTTTGGGGTCCACAGCAAGCAGTCCTTACTCTCTGTCCAGTCTGCCACAGGTTTTCCTCCTGCCTGAACCCGGCATCCTTCCTCCCCTGCGGTGGCAGCTCCAGGGCTCAACACACCAACAGCAGACTTGGCCACTGCAGAAGGGGAAATAACGGGGCCAGAGTGTGCAGGGCTTCACTCTGGGGAGATGCTGGCAAGTCCTGCCATCAGTGCCACCCAGCACAGGGCCACCATCAGCAAACTCGCTAATTTATATTTTTTTAAGGAAACTCTGCAGCTTGGAGCTCAACCCATCCCCAACCTCCTGAATTCCCCTGTGCAGCTGGTGTGAAGGGCGAAGCAGCGCTGACCCCCCCGGCAAGCCAAGCCAGCAGATGTCAATGGTCCATGGACCGAGGTGAGTCAGTGCTCGGTGCTCCATCGCCGTGAGCGGGGCCTCGCTGCAGCTGGTCGAGGGGCTCTGCTCCTCACTGGGGAGCGATGCCGTGCAGGGCAAGCCAGATAGAAAACGGGTTTGTTGCCAGATGCTGCAGGGAGACTACATTTGATTTAACAAGCAGGCAATAGTGAGGTATCTTGAGCTTTTATTTCAGTCCTACTCCACAGGAAACAATATCCACTAGCGTTATCTTCATTACATTTGTTTTCACTTGACTCAATACTGCGTTAAATATAAAATACTGATTGAACAAGAATGGACGGTGAAAAACATGAGATGCTAAAAAGATCCCTCGAACTCTCCTCCACAGACACCCTGAATGTTAGGAATTGTTTAAAATTAGTATAAAATAGGAGGACAATTGGATAACCAGCTCTGTGCCCCCCACCCTGCTTTGCAAGGGAAGGATTTAGGAAGCAAGAGGAGAGCAGGGACTTCTCAATTACAGAGAAGCCCACTCGGCAAATCCAGACTCAAGGCAGGGTGGTGATGTCCTCGATGCAGCCCGGCCAACTATTCCTGCTTGGGCATCTGCCCTGGGTTTTCAGCAGGAGGCTGAGACAAAGTGGCCTTGAAAAGGTCCTTCTGGCACCTCCCTGTGCCTTGGGAGCCCCTGGAGTGGAATTAGGGCCAACAGCCCCCAATGGCAAATGGCTTCTGAGATAAATCCCATGGGATGAAGCCCACAGACAAAATATGATGGTGGTCCCTGGGCTTCCTCAGCCCCTGCCAAGGGATATTTGCCTGGTGGCTGGGACTGCTCTGTGCACGGTCTGCCCCCAGGGTGGTTCCCCCGTGGGATTTAGTGATAGAGGAGGAGGAGATCTGGGCATGCTGACCACAGTTGTCACCATGACCCGCGGTGGCTCTGGGAATCTGATCCTCCAGACTCGGTGAAAATTGAAGTGTGTGTTTGTAAAGCACTGGTTGTCCTCCAAGTGCTTCACGAGGTCCTCACATGAGCCCTGTGAGGTAGGTCAGTGTCTTCACCCCCATTTTACAGATGGGGAAACTGAGGCACAGAGAAGGGTAATGACTTGCCAGACAGAAAAGATGGCATCTTCTGTTCTGGGACCCCGTATCCCACTATTCCAACCCCAGACATGCTCCACCAACTGCTGGTTACTCACAGCTCATCCTTCTGCACCCCTCCATCTGCAGTAGGTGACGGAGCAAGGGCTGGGACCTGAGGGCCTGGGAGAGGCGACAGCAGAGACTGAGCTCACACTGGGTTATTCGCCCTTGTCCCTAAGACCACACATCACCCTGCGAGGCATCCTAGCCCAAAGGCTGCTTTGGGGCACCTCAGGCAGACACCCCCCAGCAGCCCCATGCTGGACACACCACCCAGAGCACCTTATAGGAACCTTCTGCATATGGAAATGAAAACCCACCGGATTTTTTTTGCCAACCTGGTGATCACAGCCACCACATCAGGAAGGGACCAGGATCTGGATGCTTTTCTTTGGTAATTTGCTGCAAAATGGCATGGGCCTGGAGAGCGGGTCCACAGGCTGGGGGAGCCCTAAGCTCTGTGGGAGGTGGGACAGAGCCAGGAGCTTGGCTCCTTGGCGTACTGTCAGAGAAACAGGAGATGTGGGACGGTGGCCATAAATCTCCTTCACTTGCCACATCACGCCAAAACTGCTGCAGTTGCGATTAATCAAGAGGGCAAAGAGAGATGATGGGAAATCGGTGCCTTCAGGGGCTCCTGGGGAAGGTGCAGGCAAGACTGAGAGCAGCGCTGCTCTGCCCACCAGCTCCTGGCACAGACCTCAGCACACACCAGAGCCCAGCACCAGACCCTCCCGGCTCCAGCAGCTCTGCAGGTGTGTTTGGGGAGTGAGATGTGTGTGGTTTTCCTATTCCATCAGCATCAGGGCCGTTCCTCATGGCTAGACGGGTGCTCCATGTCCCTTTATCCTGTCTTGGAAAGCACTGTGTAGTCGTGGTTAGGGGTTTAAAAACTAAGCATCATTAGGACCTCCTCATCACAGCTCAGCTCTGAGCATCATGTGGATGCATCCCTTCCCTGCAGCATTCCCAGGAATGCTGGAATTCATCCCCAAAGTGGAATTAAGTCTGATACTGAGGAAGAGGCTCTTCACCAAAACAGGAGCAGAGAAAGCAGGCAGCATCCCCATGATCCCAATCCAAGGAGGTTCTCTTCCCTCCATTGAGGAGAAAGAAAATCCCCTGGCACGGCTGGGCTGACCCCAGCCAGGTGTATGCCAGGAGCTGCATCCCTACTCTGCTCCCCATGGAAGGCACGGACGCAGCAGAGCCTGGGAGTGGGGCCGTGCTGTGGGAATGCTGCTGGCACCAGACCGGAGAGGAAAACAAAGCACCCGAGGGAGAACACGTCCATGGGAGCTCCAAGGGCCCATCTAGGAGGGGACATACCGAGTTGTACACTTAATACTGGCTTAGAGAAAGGGTTTTCCAGACTCTGGGGAGCCCTGGAAGAGATTCAAGTTTTAATTCTGTGTAAGGCTTTGTTGACTCTGGACTTTCTGGAACTTGGGAAGGGATGGTTAATGCTGACAGGACCATTTAGGAGCTGAGCCTGTGGTGCGGGGAAGCTGATGTGCAACCCTCAAGATGGGGCAGCCACACATCCAGGCATCCTGGGGAAAACAGGCCAGGTCTCTCCTTCCACCAACACCTCCAGTCCCTTGGGTGGCCCAAGCTAAGGGCTCCAGTAGCCAAACCCTGGGTGTCACTAGCCAGAGGCATGCAGAACCAGGGCCACGGCTCCCATGGGATGCTCGGGGTCAGGCAGGTGAGCAAGGCTCCCCCAAACCCCCAGCAAGGGGCTTCTCCCCTCTCACCCACAGCCTGTTGGTTGGTCACCACATTACAAAACCTTTGCCTAAAAAAAATAAACAGTTCCCGAGGTTAAAAAAGAAAATTCACCCTCCGGGCTCTGCTGTCTGTGCGGGAGGGGCACCAGCGGCTGCTGCCCGTGGGACAAGTGGGTGGTTTGGGGCGAGCCCACGGCACAGGCTGCATCCCCGCTCCCCTCCGTGCCCCCGTGTGCCGGTTGGCACAAGCAATGTCTTTAAGGCATCTACCGGGATGTTTTAGCCTCCAGTGCGCTGGGTCGGTAGAGGTACCTCCAAATGGCGTAGTAGTGGATGCCAGCTCCGATGGCCACGAAGAGGTGCCAGATGGCATGGGCAAAGGGGATGCGGCCATCGCTTTTGAAGAAGATCATGCCCAGGCAATAGAAGAGTCCGCCAGCCACCAGCTCCGGGAGGCCATCCCTGTTGGGCTGGGAGCAAGCAGGGAGGCAGGGCTCAGTGATGGCCATGGTGTGCCTGTCTTTTTCCCTCCATCAAGACCAGAAGCGTGGCCCCAGCTGCAGGGTGCAGGCAGGACCCTTGCTCTGCCTTCTGCTGCACCCTGCCCTCCAGCAACGCAGCGGGGACCCAGCAGTCCAACTTTACTGGGAGGATTTCAACGCAATGGAGCCCAGGTAGGAGGTCCACTGGAGATGCACATGGTATCTGCTGGGCACCCAAAGCACTTGCAAAACCCAACCAGGCCACATCATATTTGGGGATGGCTTTATCCATCACACAGCCTGGACTTTGCCAGCCCACTGGAGACAAACCAGCCCTGCTGGGATTTGTCCCTCACACTGAGCCCGCATGCTTCCCAGCAGTGGCTTACCATGGAGAGAATGACCAAGGCAGGGAAGAAGCCCATGATAACGTAGCACACCAGCTCCACCAGCTTGTACCTGCGACCAACAGAGAAGCTGCTTGGAGGCAGCGGCAGAGGGAGTGTCGAGTTTTATGCCTGTGAGGTTCACTGATGTACTACAGGAAAAAGGGGCGAAGGTGCCATCACAGAAGGTCCCATGTCCTCGTGCATGAGCCACAGCACCAGGGCAGAGCTCACCCTGCTCTGGGGGTGCTGAACCCCCACCATGGTTCGAGAGCCACCAGCTCAGGGCCAGGCACTTGGGGCTTTAGGGAGACATCTGGGACCTTTTGCTTTCCATTTGGTGCCACCACGTGGAAGCAGCAACTCATGGCAGCATATCCCTGCTCCCAGCCCCTGCTCTCACATCCCTCCTCCCACAGCCCTGCCACTAAAGCCACTACAGCTAGGGTGCGGATGGGGAAGGATGTGGTCCAAGGAAGCTCTCCACTGCCAGTTGACCAGGAGCCTGCCCAGGGACCTTGTACATATCTATCTGTCTGCCTATCTCCATCCTTCTTGCTCTCCCCTGCAGCTTGACCACCACTGGGGCGTTAAGAGGGGCTGGCAGAGCTGAGCTAGACTGCAATACCCACCAGCACGGGGCCAGGTAAAGGCACTCACCGCTCATGGAAGAAGAAAACATAGACAGTCCCGATAGACGCCATGATCCAGATGATCCAGCGCATGTGGGAGGCCCAGGGACCCAACTCCCTCAGGTTCAGCCTGCAAGACCCAGGTCTGGGGGTCAGCACCTTGGTCTGAGATGTGGGAAGCAAGGTGCCAGGGAAATGCTGCCCTCACCCCCATGGCTGTCCCACTAAAGGGTCTTTCTCATCTAGCAACTTCAACTTAAAGGGGCGGAGAGGAGTAGGGTACAGCCTCAAGCAGAGCCAAAGCCAGAGAGGGAAGCCCTATTTGTAGGAGCTGTGTTGATTTTCCACCCTCCAGTGGGGCCAAGAAATGGCCCCCACCCACTGCCAACTCACCAGGGAGCATATGATGCTGCAATGAAGAAGTAGATCACCATCCTGTCAAACATGTGCAAGCAGTGCTCCACAGTCCTGCAGGACAGACACACAGACGGGTCACACCTGCGGCACCAGTGGCCTCTGGACCTTACCCCACTTCCTAAGCCCCGAGCAATCAGGGCTGG
This sequence comes from Coracias cyanogaster, assembly GCA_033124195.1. NCBI lineage: Eukaryota > Metazoa > Chordata > Aves > Coraciiformes > Coraciidae > Coracias > Coracias cyanogaster. Next base: position 15,747 of record JAVSBS010025841.1, read on the forward strand.
TACCTGAGATGCCTCTTCTTCCAGGAGATGGTGTGGAAGATGGTGGAGACGATGAAGAGGCTGGACAAGCCAAAGCCATAGATCCAGGCTGAGATAGTTTCCCACTGGTCATCAGAGAGGATGTAGAGGATGGAGCTGCCAAGGATGCTGGGCAGGATCCAGAACTGGAAAGGGGAAGCAAACTTGTTGTTGACTCTCTGTGTTTCCATTGAGCAGCTACAATCCAGTGTCTGCTTTCCCTTTTCTGGTCAAAGCTATCACCCATAAGGGGCAGGCTGGCCACCCATATCAGCCAGTCAGGGTCTCTCCCTGTGTGGCACAGCTCCAAAATAGTTCTCCAGGTGGAGGCAGGGAGGAGGAGGAAGGCACAAGGAAGATGGCTACCTCTGAGTCATCTCCCAGGGCTCAGACTGAAAGCTGCTAGATTCTGACGTGGGGAGGGCTTGCTCCCATTGCCGTGTAGGCAGCCCCATGGGGCACCCATCACCATTTCTGCTGTGAAAAACACTCCACTTCCAGGGAGCTTTGCAAAATCCTCCTGCTCTGCTAAGCCCACAGTCAGCTTCCCCAGGGACACAGGGCCACGGTGGGTGGGAGCAAGAGAGATGCACACCAGCTTCCCAGGGAAGGAGGGAGAGCATCCTCACTCCCCAGGAGTATCTGGGGCACATCGCAGCCCCAAAACCCTCAGCAACTGCTCCAGGGCTGAACACTGACATTTTCAGATGTTCCTTGAGGTTCCCCAGAATATCCCCAGAGCTGAGCACCATTTAGTTGGACTTGATGAGCTTAATGGTCTCTTCCAATCAAAACGATTCTATGATTCTATCCTCTCTCAGCCCAGGATGGGGACAAGGACTCACTGCGTGGGTGGCACAGTTGGCCGCATGCTCGTACTCCGTTGGCTGGTACCTGCAGTTGGACGGGACGCGGTGATTCATGAACCTGCAGTGAGAAGCAGGGAGAGAAACACCCTCAGGCTGTGGGGTTTGGGGGAAAGCCCCTTTGGAGGGGTCTGCACAGGGACACCCCAGCACTGGGCACGGCTTGTCCATCTGGCTGGCCCCAAATGCCAGGACCCCAGGTCTTGCTCAGCTACAGCTCAAGCTGAAACATTTCCTGGTAGCTGCAGTTGCTTGTAGAGCAGAAGGCAGGAACCAGCTCTGTGGGCAGGAGAGAGCAGACAATGGCAGCGGTGGGAAGAGCCCCAGCAGTGAAGAGGGCACATGGGGCAGTGAGGAGACCTGTTGTGGGTCCCCAACCCATCTGGTGGTGACACCCTTATGTCACAGCCGCATGCCCGGCTCTGAGGAGGGCATCCCCATGATGCCTTTGGTTTCTGGGTACCATCAGCATCCCCTGGTACCCGCAGGGGCTGCACATCCCAGCAGAGATTGCTGCATGGGGAAACCCCACCACGAACCCTGGGAAACCTGTCTCTTTATTTGTTTCTCTTAGTCTGAGGCATCAGCTTGCTCTTGGCATTTGGAAGAACCTATCGATTTCTTCTGTCAGATCAACACACAGCGATAAAAAATAGTGTCAGGCTTGGCTAGTCTCCTGCTAGGTCCGTAACACTGTGTTAAGAGGCAAATTAAATGTGCATCCGTGATAAAAGGTTGGAGCTAAGTGGTGCCTTGCCCAGTGTCCTCTTCTGGCAGGGGCCAGCAGCGGAGGCTGAGTGGAAGGGAATAAGAAGTGGGCAAATAGGGAATGATCCTTCCCTGGATGCTCCTGGTAATGAGGAGTTTAAAGACTTTTTCTGCCGCGGCTCAGATCAGGATGGCCAAGCTGGGGGTGGTGGGGTTGAGTGGGTGCTGGTGGGGCTGCCCTGCAGGACCTGGGCTAATTGCTTTCCGACCTCGTTTGCTCTCAGCTCCAGCACCATCTGTAGCGCGTTTCACAGCTGAGCTGCGCCCAGCAAAGGGGCTCTGGGGGCTGGCAGGACCTTGCCGCTGGGCACAGGGTGACCCCTCGGTTGGGGGCACTGGGAAAGGCAATAGAAGTCCCCTCTCCACATCCCCAAGCCACCCACGCCCATGTGAGCTCCTCTGCCATCTCCTGCCTGCTCAGCCCCACCACCCGAGACACTCAATCCATTAAAAGTGAGCCAGGATGGATTAAATCGCTCCAATGACAAGGGTTTGAGTGTGGGGGGGAGGGTGGCCATAGCGGGCCTGGGCAGTGACAGTGCCAGCCCATGCAAGGACCCTGTCCCCAGCTCCTGCCCTACCTGCTGTCACATCCCAGCACTGCGTGGTCATCATCACCAAAAAATGTCTTGAATTAAGAGGAGGAAATGGAGGGGCTAAGCTCCCTCTGCTCTGCAAGTTGAGGACCTGCACTGGGTAAAGCAGGGCTGCCGTGGCCGGGAATCAGCCCGGCATCCCTGGGTATGTGGTCGTCGCCCCCCATCCCAGGGGACACCAGGGATACCCTCCCCAACCTGTCCCTCCAGCCACGAGAGCTGGCCAGGCTGCCCGCGCTGGAGCCATGTCCCCTTGGCAGGAGAACATTACTGTCCCCAGCATTGCCAGGACACTGTCCCCAGCTTCCCTCCGCTTCCCTTTCTTTTCCCTTTCAATAATAAGAGGGCGGGGGGGGGGGGGGGGGCGGCCAGACAACCCCCATGAC